>JAESUZ010002335.1:0-28016 GCA_017311185.1 Proteles cristata cristata
TTGCCTCTCCCCTTTTCCCCCACCATTTCTGCCCTTCTTCTCCCCCTTGGTCCTCTGTTAAGCCACTCCTAATCCTCCTATACGTGCACACATATGATATTTGTCTTTCTCTGCCTGACTTATTTCGCTCAGCATAACACCCGCAAGGCCCATCCATGTTGCTACACATGGCCAGATTTCATTGTTCTCATTGCCATGTAGTATTCCATGGTATAGATAAACCACATCTTCTTGATCCATTCATCTGTTGATGGACACTTAGGCTCTTTCCATGTTTTAGCTATTGTGGAGAGTGCTGCTATGAACATTGGGGTACATGTGCTCCTATGCATCAACATTTCTGTATCCCTTGGGTACCCCTAGCAGTGCTATTGTTGGCCATAGGGCTCTATTGTTAGTTTCCTTAGGAACCTCCACACTGTTTTCCAGAGGGGCTGTACCAGTTTCCATTCCCACCAACAGTGTAGGAGGGTACCGTTTCTCCACATCCTCGGCCAGCATCTAGAGTTCTCTGATTTGCTCATTTTAGCCACTCTGACTGGCATGAGGTGGTATCTCAGTGTCGTTTTGATTTGTATTTCCCTGATGAGGAAGAATGCTGAGCATCGTTTCATGTGTCTGTTGGCCATCTGGATGTCCTCTTTGGAGAAGTGTCTGTTCATATCTTCTGCCCATTTCTTCACTGGGTTGTTTGTTTTTCGGGAGACTTTAATGTTTTAAATTCTCTAGAGTTTAATGTTTTCCTGTAAATAGAATTCACATTCATAAGTCCCTGATGAGTGTCCCAGGAATTATTTCCACAGCCTTTGCCCATTTGGAGAATTTCTTCTTTCATATTCCTGAAAAAAACAAAAACCATTTCATGAAAACAGTCTCTCAGAGAAGCCATCTCCTCCTTCCAGGACATTCTACAGATTTGCTAAGATGCAAATTTCTGTCTGGTAAATGGGATGAAACTGATGTGTGAGAAGGACGAAAGAAGTTTCCATTCAAGCTAGCTAAAAGATTGTCTTTACTAAGGCTTTTAGACTGGTTTTAAGAAGCTTCCCAGTTCTATACCCTGGAGTATATTTTGAAGAATTTTAACAGGGAGTCGTTTCCCAATTCATTAAGCCAAACAATATAGTGAGGGCAGCTTCCTTTGTGATACTATTTCAGTCAGAAGACAATACAGAGAACATGTTCTCCATTAGTCTAATATTGCCATAAATTGTTTTTCCTGAATCCACAGCCAGTGGGCTGCTGTCTTTCTCCTCTTGGCAAATTTGTAGAGCATTTATCATTTGAAATGCATAGCTAATTTACCAAAATAACAATTTTTCAATTTGCATTAGTAGGCATTGTTTTATGGTAAGCAAAACCATCTCAGATGCGTCAGAATTGTGTTCATGAATTTAATTCTTTCCAGAGCGGTTCCCTATTAACTACTGACTTTAAAACTTTGGGATTTAATGATCAGTCCTTGACTAGAATTATTCTAGGGCCTGAGGGGATGACAAAACTACCTTATATTTATCTGGGCCTTAATAAATCACCCAATGCTTTGTAGAAATGATCTCATTTCGTTTTGAGGGATACCAAAAGTTTAGAAAGCACTGGAGGATGTGGAGGTCTAATTTAGTAGGTAATACAGAGGATATTCATATAGATAAAAAAATACAGGCAGGTATAAAAATATATAGTAAACCTTAGAAATGCTATGGATGAGGGTAAGATAATCGGGAGAAGGGAGAGGAAAGTTGGAGAATACTTTGTGAAGGTAATGACACAGGCTGGACACAGGAATTAGATTCGTGAAAAATCAGAGAGAGGTGTTCCAGGAGGTTGGCATAAGATGTCCAGAGATAAGGTGGCAAAGGTAAATGGGGGCATCTTTGAAAGGTAGTAAGAAGAACCCCCTAACGGGGCAGAATGTAGTTTTTTTTGTAAACAGTGACTCTGGTGCACAGTTCTATCTTGGTATCTTTACCCATTCATCACAAAATAAATGCCTACAGATTAGTGTAGAATGTTATGGAAGGCACACTGTTTGCTTTTGTGAGTATGGTTTGAAGTACCCACAAGTGTTTTATTTGTGGTTAACTTTTTAGCTCACTCGTCTCACTTCTGCAGGTGGAATTGTGCCACAGATTAATTCAGTTTAAAATTCTCTCTCTCTCTCCTCTCTCACATACACACACACAGAGACATTAAACAAACAGCTTCACATACTTTGTGACCATAATGAAAATGCACAAATACACCTGGAAGACCATAGTGGTCAATAAGAATTCAGGCTCCAAAGAGTTATGAACAGCCAGAAAATTGGACCAACAAAGGTAAGAAATGAGAAATTTTTAGGGCCATTGAGCACCATGCATTTTCAGTGTTCAGTAGCCCTGAAAATTTCTCATTTAGGCCAGGAAGTTTCTGTCTTATTCGAAATGTTGAAATAAAGGGAACATGCACAGGTTCTCATTGATCTAAATTTCTGTTGAAGTCCAGGACCTCCCACCATCTTTTCCAGTCCCTGATTATTTTTCCAGGCTCCTGTTATGAAGGCTGGAGAGCAAACATCATATTTTTCATTGTGGTGATAGCGGCTGTGTGTGAGCCTCACAGCAAGTTCGCCCATCTTACGTGAGAACAGTCTACAAGGGCTCTGCACTGAGTCGGATGTTAGTTCAAGAAAATAGACAGGAAGTTGCTTATTTCCATATCAAATGTCCTGCCTTCTTAGATTGCTGAAGGATATTCTCCTGTGTCTCTAAGTATGATTGGAGTCCCTTTTGATTTCTTCCAGGTTCCTTCCTCATCTCCCTTCCTTTTGACTTTCTGTTACAGTTCTATGTCCTTCTATGGTTTGAGCCATTTTTACAGATTAGCAACTTACTATACTTCTGAGAGCATCCTTTTTGACATTAACATGGTCTGTTAACTATTTTCTGGGATAGCTCCAGTTAGCCAATATCGGTCACAAAGCATGAACATTTATACTTCAGGCTTTTAACTCTACCCAGATTTTTTTGCTGTACTTTTCACTATACTGACAGACGGAGAAATCTTGGAAATTAAATAAGGCATAATTGGTAGGTCCTGAGTACTGAGATAATGGGTACATTTGAAACTGTGAAGAGTGAGATTAGGCTTAGGAAGCTTCACTATTTTCTTGAAGTCCTCTGATAACCATGAACTCCAGATGTACATGTGGGAACACTCCATCTCTCACTGCTGTGCCCCAGAAAACACTGATAAGCCCTCAACAGAAAAATAAAGGTCATGTCTGGGTGGTGTGCCTTTATTACTTTGTTGTCATTTGGGCCTTTAAAAAAGCTCTCTGTGGACCTTGCCAAAGGACATGGTGGCATAGTCCTGTGAACTCACTCTGCTCAGTGCCTAGTACAGTTCTACTGTGCACTTGGTAAAATTTTTTCATAGAGTAAGATGAGAGGAAATTAATGTGGGTTACTTTTCTAGGATTGAGAAATCAGAGAAGTCTGTTTTGTTTTGTTTTGTTTTCTTGAGTTAAAATTGAGTGGGTGTTCAGTAGAGCTGTGTTTTAAGTAAACTAACATGAACTGATTTGTTTGACAATTTGATACCATTTTATTTTCAGAGCCCCTAAACTGAGAAATACAAAATGGTACCCAGTAGGGAAAATTATTTGTGTTCTTTGCGGTTTTGCTCACTTCTCTCCCTCCCTCCCTCCCTTTTTCTCTTTTCTTTTCTTTTCTTTTCTTTTCTTTTCTTTTCTTTACTTTGCCTTCCTTTCTTTTCTTTCTTTCTTTCTTTCTTTCTTTCTTTCTTTCTTTCTTTCTTTCTTTCTTTCTTTCTTTCTTTCTTTGACTTAAGATTGTAATAACTCATTATATTTTCCCTTCAGCCAGTAATAAATTTTTAGGGGGTCAGTAATACTTTTTAACTGTGTGAATTTTTATTCATTATGCTATAAAGTACTACTTGCAATAGCCATGTTTATAAACTGACAGTTTTATGTTTGATGAATAACTATGTACTCAGGTGATTTTTTAAAAAGTTTTTTTAAGTTTATTTATTTATTTTGAGAGAGAGAGAGAGAGCACACACAAGTGGGGGAAGGGTAGAGAGAGAAGGAGAGACAGAATCCTAAGCAGACTCCACTCCAACAGTGCAGAGTCCTATACAGGTCTCGAACTCACAAACCATGAGATCATGACCTGAGCCAAGATTAAGAGTCAGACGCTTAACCGACTGTACACTCAGGCACCCTATTGGTTGATTTTTTTTTTTTTACATCATGTATTTTACATACTCTATCGATAATTTTGCAGTTCACAGTGGACGCCTAAGCTGTATCAATATTTCAATATATCAAGACTTGTAATCATGACACAGGATCTTATTTAGCTAACATGGTGATTATCCTTCACAATAGAAGCATGAATAGTAGCACCTTGATTTATAAAACCACTAATTCTTTCCCCATTTGAAACTATTAGCTATTCCATATTTTGCTGTAACAGGTCAAGTTATAATTCCAGAATTTTAGAACAGATATTTATTTCTAGTGGACTTGAACATTTTATAAATGAGGAAACCTAGGATGTTAAGTGACTTATCCAAAAACAACATGGCTAATTAAAAACACCTGCTTTTGCATGTAGTCCAGAAGACTTGTTATAAGTCACAGTCATTAAAGCTAATAATTTTATCCCCCTTCCCTTTTCCTTACTTTGGAAATGGACTACACTCTTTAGAAGTTATATCACAAGTCACTCAGGTCATAGCTAAGATTAATCAAGCTTTTTTTTTTAATGTTTTATTTATTTCTGAGAGAGAGAGAGGGGGAGAGAGAGAGAGAGAGAGACAGCATGAGCAGGGAAGGGTCAGAGAGAGAGGGAGACACAGAATCTGAAACCTGTTTCAGGCACTGAGCTACCTGTCAGCACAGAGCCCGATGTAGGGCTTGAACCCACAAACCGCGAGATCATGACCCTAGCCAAAGTTGGACACTTAACCGACTGAGCCACCCAGGCACCCCATTTAATCAAGCTTTTTGACCTCCAGTTATTTATTTGGAGTATGATGCCTTAAAGCTTCCTTTTTAGAGGATGTTTGGATGAGTAGAATTTTAAGGAAAATAAAGTCTTGAGCTTTTCAAACTCAAAAATGGCACTTCTTAAAAAAATGCTGACGTAGATAACTATGACTTTCCCTTTCAAGTTTTGATAAATGGCTTCTCCGGGCTGAACACCTGAAGATCAATCCCTAGATTCAGAGAGAAAATTCGGTAGTTCATTTTACTTGGCACTTCATAGCATTTAAAAAATTATTAATTTATTAGCATTAATAGTGGCCTAAAGCGATCCTTTGTGCCAGATCCACTCAACTTATTCTCATGATCCCCAATTATGGAATGTTCCCTTAGAAGCTGAAAATTCATCAGTGATCAGTGTCATTCTTAGTTCCCCCCTAAAATCGGCTTTCAACTGCTGTGTTCCTGGGAAAACAGGGCTCCCAAGAGAATCCCTGAGAAATCATGCATTAGTTAGCTTCGATTGCTTCCTGGCTTAGATAAAAGCAAGATTGCGGGGCGCCTGGGTGGCTCAGTCGGTTGAGCATCCGACTTCGGCTCAGGTCATGGTCTCACGGTTCGTGGGTTCGAGCCCCTCGTTGGGCTCTGTGCTGACAGCTAGCTCGGAGCCTGGAGCCTGCTTCAGATTCTGTTTCTCCCTCTCTCTCTGACCCTCCCCTGTGCTCTCTCTCTTTCTCTCTCTCTCTCAGAAATAAATAAAACAAAAAAAAAAGCAAGATTGCATTTTGACTACCTTTTCATTCCTCCACTAGGCGGAACAGAGTAGGGTCTGCTTCTAACCCAAGACCCTTGGCTCCATCTATGAAAACTGACTGGCTCTCCTGTCTCCCCACTGTCCTGTTTTCTGGTGGTATATAATCCACTAAAAAAAAATTATATAGAAGTATAATTCAAATCCAATAAACTACACATATTAACGTGTACAATTGATAAACTTTGGCATGTACTGCACATATAAAACTATTGTCACAAGCAGGAGAACAGAGATTTAGATCATCCCCAATGTTGCCTTGTGCCCCTTTGTTCTACATTTTTCCCTCCTTCTCTCCCTCAAACCACCACTGATCGATGGGTTTGCATGTTCTAGAATTTTTTTTAAGGGAAGCATATAGAATGTGGACATTCCATTGGTCTTCTTTTACTCAGCATAATTATTTTGAGGTCTGTGCATCTTATTATGTATCAATGGTTTGTTCATTTTTTAGGACTGGGTCGTATTCCACACATCCTGTGTGTGTGTGTGTGTGTGTGTGTGTGTGTATCTACCACAACTAGTTTAACGTTTAGCTATTTGTGGACACTTGGGTTGTATCTTCTTTTTAGCTCCTATGAATAAAGCTTATGAAAAGCCTTGTATGTAATTTTGTTTGGACCAAAGTTTTCATTTCTTTAGGAGAAATATCTAGGAGTATATTGCGCTCCTCTTAGGTATTGCTTTACCTTTTGAGGAAACTGGCAAATGTACCATTTTACTTTCTCACTAGCAGTCTGTATACTTGCTCCACATCCTTGTTGACACTTGGTATGGTCAAAAGTTTTTTTAGCCATTCTGGTAGGTCTGTACTGTGGCATCTCACTGCAGTTTGAGTTTATATTTTCATAGTAACCAGTGTTGAGCATCTTTTCAATTGTGTATTGGTTATTTCCATCCTTTTTAAATGAAGTGTTTCTTCAAATCTTCTGCCCCCTGTAAAAATTGAACTTCAACTGTATTCATTTGCTCAGATTTTGTTTTTTATGAGGCTGCAAAATAGGTTTTCCTTATAATAAAATTTAAATACATGTTCGTGAAGCCCCCAGTACATCATCCATTTGGCAACATCTGTATTTGTTTATTCCTGAATTGTAATTTCCCATCTATCCATTTAAATCATAGGTATCTTAAGATACATTTTCATTTCTCTTATGGCTAGCTTTTTGGTAAGAATAAACCTATAATAAATCCAATTGAACTTCATCTTCTCTAGGGAATACATAGTATTTTTAGGTAACAAGGTTATATGCAGAAGACTAAAAACAACCACTTAAGGTGCATTGTAAGTGCTTTACAGAAAATGCATCCTATGGGAATTTTGAACACCACCAAGACCTTTGTATTTAAGGAAATAATTTACAATGGTAGTGTTGATTTCAAGAAAGAGAAATGTTTACATCACTTACTGTAAGGAAGGGAAACTTCTCTTTCTCTCTCTCTTTTTTGTTTAAACACTACAAAAAGAGCAACTGATCACTTACTTAGATTGTTACTTTTTCTAATTATGTATTGATAAGGAAGTGTACTTTTATCTGGTTGTATTTAAAATTTTTTAAATACTTATTTATTTTTGAGAGAGAGACACACACACAGAGCATGAGCAGGGGAGGGGCAGAGAGAGAGGGAGACACAGAATCTTAAGCAGGCTCCAGGCTCTGAGCTGTCAGCACAGAACCCAACATGAGGCCCAAACTTGTAAACGATGAGATCATAACCTGAGCTGAAGTCAGATATTTAACTAACTGAGCCACCCGGGTGCCCCTATCTGGTTGTATTTAATGAGAGAATTTGTGATTTAACCTTTGTATTCAAGTCAGACTATGGTTTCAATAGAAATTGTATGCAATTTTTTATCATATTATATACCACATTTCATTACACATATTTTGCAATGTTCAAACTTCTTTTTGAATGGGAAAAAATCTTTTTAATGAAAAGACATTTTTCCTACATTTTCCAGTGATCTTTATTTTTTTAACCTTCTATAGTATTTTATTATACAGAATGTCAAATTGGCTGTGTATTTTTATTTGCTCATCCTTTTCCAATGAATGTCTTTATCACGACTCAGACGCTCATATTCAGATCTTTGGAAAATCACATCTCAGTGCCATTGTAGGAGTGAAAACAAATTCAAGTCTGTACTTTTGAAAGTAAATTTCCTAATTAGTGCCCTGAGTCCATGGAAAATAAATGGGGACACTTCAGAGCAATTGAATGCAAGTGCTTTCTTTCTCGCGTCTCCAAATAGAAGTAGAGCTGGTTGCTGCAAAATCTCTGGTAACGCCACAGCAAGGTTGTTCTGTCCCTTCTCCCCTTTTCCTGGCTCCCATTGACTTCAGAGAAATATCAAGGAATGGAGTTTTCAAGGTGTGGTCCCTGGGCCAGTGGCAGAGGTCTTACCTAGGAACTTGTTAGAAATGCAGATTCTCCAGCCTCATTCAAGACCTGCTATCCAACACTGCGACTGGAGGGCAGGCACAGTAATCAGTGCTTTAACAAGGCTTCCAGGTGATTCTGAAGCATGCTGAAGTTTGAGAAGATTGGTCTACAGGAATGAAGTTGTGAAGGCAGGCCTATATAAAATTCGCTTCCTGCAGCTTCAAGCTGACAGGTTCATTATCAGTTTGCTGTAGGAACACTTGCAAGTAGGATTGGATAATGAAACATTGTGAAATTAAGAGGCATGAATATTAACGGATCACAATATTCTAGATCACTGAGATTTATATTTGGCAAAGTAGATTTTTACTTTTAGCCTTATGTCAAGGAGAGGCACGGTTTCCTGAGGTTCTATGCTTGACAGGTGAACACCATGCCTATTTTTAAAACATCACTCCTTTGGAATTTAGACAAATTTTTGTGGAAAAACAGAATTACTCTTAAAGACCTGCATCATAGAAATCATAAGCAACATGCTTAGCAGTGACTTATAACCCTGAAAACATAATTTATAATTGAATATCCTAATACATTTATGTATGCCCACAATGTCCATTTCATAGAACACAGTGCTGAGCACGTGATGGCTATTAAGTAAGCATTAAGATTTGATTTGTTAAACCCTTTTTTGGCAATTATATGTCACAAAATCACTAGTTTTGAAACATATTCATATTCTGCAGTCTCTAGTGTATGGTCCGTCTAAATTCTAGCACTTTCTCTATTCAAAGGGTGAAATTCATTTTAGGGTTTGCATTTTATTGATATGTGCTAAGGATTAGATGCACTCAGTTAAGCTCTTTCCTGGACCGATGACATACCCTGTCTCTGATGTCAGTCTGAGAAAATCCTGTATAGTGTACGACACCCCCGGATTACCTTATCTAAGTATTACATAGACATTTCAGATGATAGATCTTGGCATGTGGTCATTTTTCATTAACTTATTAGGGACCGTTAAAGCATCTTTTCCCCTTTTTGACACCTTGCCATAATTGAATGCAAAATTGACTCTAAGACTGAATGCCTGATATTCATGCAGTGAGTAGACGGGGCTTTATTGGTGTGTAGCAGAAACCATACTCAGAAGGGTGTTTTAGGAAAAAGGGATCTGTTGCTTTCTTACATGGGCAATAGACAAATGCTACCTACGCTCTGGACCTTATTTTCCTCAATTGTAAAAAGAGAGGATTCATTACACCTGCTTTACAATCCTAAACACTTTTTGGATCTAAGACTCGGGGTAAGGGTAGAAAAGAGAGGGAAAATCCAAACCCTGAAGTACCGCTGATGCGTGATACGCAGTTGAATATTTTTAATGAATTTGTTGAAAGAATGATTGAATCAGAATCGCTAGCGTCAAGTAGGCCTCAGACTCCTTTGGAGACAATGGGAAATAGTGATATTAAGTACCCATAATTTTGGTGGTTAAACTAATGTGTTTTGAGAAACACACTTTAGAGAAGTATATTTAAATGTAATGTCTTCCCCACATTTTTCACACTGAATTATTTATTCTTAAATCGAATGTGTATGAAGTACTTAGAAAAGCTGATAATTTTAATATTTTAAGCATAGGTGTGCTCTACAGATCATATATATTCTTCCTGGAAGAGAAATATCTTTTAAAGGACATCTTTCTACGCTTTATACTCCTCTGCACTTCACTTATTTCATTACATTTTGTGCAACCTAAAATTGTAGCTATAAAGCTATTTTGGGCATGCTTTTTCCAGAGCCTTGTAAGAATCAACAGGAGCATAATTTTAAGCCACAGAAGTGCAAAATAAGCACAGAATCCTAGCTACCATAAATAAAAAGGCCAGAATTCGAACTTTGCAAAAACACATAATTACTAGCAAGAGGAGGAGGAGGGGTGTGAGGACAGAAAGTAGAATTTTCTTGGGTATTTCTTACTGTTTCTCAACTTTTTTTCTCTGAACTTTGTTTCTTCTCAGAGATGGAATTCTGTGAAACTCCTCACACTCTTTGCTCTGGCTACCAGACAGACATGCACAGCGTTTCTCGGCACGGCTACCAGCTAGAGATGGGGTCTGATGTGGACACGGAGACCGAAGGCGCCGTCTCCCCTGACCACGCTCTGAGAATGTGGATACGGGGGATGAAATCAGAGCACAGCTCCTGTCTGTCCAGCCGGGCCAATTCCGCGCTGTCCTTGACTGACACGGACCACGAGAGGAAGTCAGATGGAGAAAACGGTAATAGAATGATCTGTACCGTTTAAGTAAAACCCGGAGAGAATGCAGTTTTTAGCCTTTGATTTGTCTTCCTTCCCTATGTCTGCCTATCTTTCATTTCGTAGGCAGGATCGTGGGTTCCCATGGACAAGGCATGTACCTAAGTGTCTGGCAAATAGACACATTTATTTATAATGATAGATAACATGGTTTTTATTTCTGGTGATCCCTCGAGGGAAATAATCTCATGTGGTCAGCAGTATTGAGCATGTCTTATTTATTACTCACCTTTTATTTTTGTCTTCATTTTCCAATGTAATACTAGTGGTATTTATTATGGAAAGTACATTTCATGTATTTGGGCTTTATACCAATATGTGAACAATGAGATGAACAACTGTATAGCAAGCATATTCTGTATATGCTTTCTATTTTAATTCAGATTAAACTGTCAAGTGTATAGACAGATCCAAATTAACCAGGTTAGACTGAAATGATTTTTAAAAAATCCAGAAGGTAAATTAACTTCAGCTATTTGCCAGACGGTAAGTAATAATAGCAGTATCATTAAATCTCAATTACATATTATTTTCTTACAACTTCTAGAAACAGGAAAGTTTTATCATTTTGATTTGTTGTGAAGAGGTTAATTTATTTCTGCTCCTCTGTCCCTACTGAAGAACAGAATCCTTTCATAAAAAGGCACATTAATGCTTATTAAACACATTAATCTAGGCTCTTCATCATTCTGTTTGTCTAAATTTCATAGGTCCCATCCCCGTGACCACGGGCCTGCTCTGTTAGCAGTGGCTAATTAGTATTTTCTCAGGTGGCAGAGAGGTAGCCGAGAGCCCTGTACCTACAGCTTTTTTCTATTCTGTCGTCTTCTGCCTGGTTCAGCCCACAGGGGACCCTGGCCACAATGATATAATGAGGAATGACCGTTTGCCCACTAGTTAGATTTTATTTTCCTTAATGATAGGCCATAATATTTTGTAATATCACCAAGTATCCTTGGGATCTTGGGGGTTTTTGTTGTTGTTTTTTGGGGTTTTTGTTGTTTGTTTTTTTTTGTTTAGTTTCAAGTACATATGCATATATTGCTGGTTTTAGCAAAGAGTGTAGGAGGTGAATTTTGGAAATGAGAAGAGAACGTAGATGTTCTATGTATGCATAGTCATATGCAAGTGAAAGAGCATTAGGATGGAAATTGTGTCACCTTGGACTGCTCTCTAAAATCTTCTGGGCTTCAGCTGTGAAACGGAAGAAATAATGACCAAATTTATGTAAAAAAGGGTGCTAGATGGTCTCCTGCATTGCCAAGACTTTTCATCCTCCCTCATCTCACTCTTGACATATGAAGTTATAACCAGTTCATTGGATTGAAACATTAAAATAAAAGAAGTTTCTCCATGGGTTTCAACCAATCTTCTACTCCTGCAAGACTCTAAGTATGGGGTTTCTTTTGGGGTGATTAAATGATTTTGGAATTATATATTGGTGATGGTTGTAGAACGCTGAAAATACTAAAAACTACTAGGTTGTACATTTTATAAGAGGGTGAACATTATGGTATGTGAGTCATATTTCATTCAATCTGTTACGTAAAATATACTATTGGATGAAAGGTAGGGGTTAAAGATGAGGAATCCCAGAAGGATGAGGATTAATTCATAAAATGTTTAATATTACAGGTTTTAAGTTCTCTCCTGTTTGCTGTGACATGGAGGCTCAAGCTGGGTCTGCTCAAGGTAAGTGTTTTCAAATATTTGACTGCAGATTATTTTTACCTCATCTCATCCCTGGCACCCACCCCACAGAGTGGAACCCTGCCCCTCTGACAAACAACACACAGAGGTGGTTAATTGACCTGCCAAAGATTAGTCCATTGGCTGCTTACTGGTTTGCTTTCCTTTGGAAAACTGCATGTATGTATGTTGGTGGTGAAGAAAGGGTGAATCAAGAACTAGGGGAAAGGACAATACAGTATTTAAAGTGGGATAGGGAAACAGTGATTTAATATGGGTGTGTGGATGTAAATCAAGTTGGATTGGGTTTGGCTTCATGACTTCCTACGTTATATCTGATTTTTCGCATGGTGCCAGTCATTAATTTTAATTGAGATATTGTAACTTTACACTACCTCCAAGCAAATGTCTTTGGTCTTTTCCTTCAGATGCCCTGGCTTGGGTTTAGAAGCCTGCTATGTCATCAATTATGAATAACGCCTTCAATGAAAGAACTATTGTTCATTCTTCTCTGTAAACCTGTGTTTACACTGTGTCATTTTTCAGTGAGGGGACATTGGTGTCCTTTTACTTTTGTCTTCATTCTGCTCATTAGACTTTGCCTCTTTTCCCGAGGGATACTGAGAGCAATATTTATAAATGATTTTGAAGAAAATTGGACCCTTGGAGGGGGGGCGGGGATCCTCACATCTGACCACAGGGCAGTGACTCAAATTTAGGAGGTGGTGGGGGCAAAGGATCAGAAGAAAAATATATCAGAATGAGCTTTACCAAAATGCACATTGTCCTCCCCTACCCCCACCATGAGAACTGTGTGCCATGGTAAGCCACCAGACTGTATTTCTGTGCCTTATCCAATGGATGTATAGAGACTTTCAGGAATGAAACTAGTTTCATTTAGCACTCATGGTCTATCCAGCCATCTATCTACTTTGATCGTGTACTACCATTCACTGAGACAGAGTTGGAAGACTCAGGAGTGAAGGACATGCATCCTTTTCTTTCCTTATAGGTTTATTTTCCTTATGGTTTATTTTAGGAACTGGATAGGGTATAAAAACTAGTCCTTACTGCAGGTCTCTGTTGGCCCAATCTGGACCTCCAAGAATGATTTCAACTTTTGAGAGGCAGTGGAGCATGGTGACTGAAAGTTTGGACTGTGGAGCCGGAGAGCCCAGGTTTAAATCCCAGCCGGGTGGCCTTGGGAAAGTTATATATAAAGTTTCTGTGCCTGAATTTCATCATCTATAAAAGAAGGATAATATTAATGTCTACCACAAGGATTTTGGGATGATTGAATAAATTAATGTAGATAAAGATTTAGAATAGTAGTTGTGGGGCGCCTGGGTGGCTCAATCAGTTAAGCATCTGACTTCAGCTCAGGTCATGATCTCACAGTTCATGGGTTCGAGCCCCGCCATCGGGCTCTGTGCTGACAGTTCAGAACCCGGAGCCTGTCTTCAGATTCTGTGTCTCCCTCTCTCTCTGACCCTGCCCTGCTCATGCTGTCTCTATCTCTCTCTCAAAAATAAAAACATTTAAAAAATTAGAATAGTATTTGTAACATAAAGTACAATATCAGTGTTCAGCACTTTGCTATTTCCAAATACATTTTTAATATCTTCATCTCATACCATCCTCATGATCACTCTGCAAAAACAGATTGTATTGTTATCCACATTTTACTTAGGAGGAAGAGTTAAAACAGCAATTCAGAAACCAGCTACCCAAATCCAAGTAATTATTTTCTAAATAGCCATTCCTTTCCTTCCTTGGCTCTCAACAACTTTTCCCTGCTCAGTGAGAGTTCTGTAAGTCTTACTCTGACCCCTACTTCTAATTTTTAGTAAAGAGTATACAACTTAGAATCATATTTATAACCTCCAATATGATCTCACCAATTTGGATTCTATAAATTTTCAATCAGTGACAACTAGGCCTGACTGGTCTTCAGCATTTCCAAAGGTTCTCACAGAGGAGGTTTGAGTTAGGGTGAGAGTATGAATGATTTTTCTAAAAATATATTATTTGAATAAATAGTTATTTTCAGTGAATTGAACTGGATGTTTGTGTGCAAATGTTGCTATTTATTTCCCATTGATCTCATCTATTCATGGAATGAAACCTATCAGGGCATCTACTTCATTAATCTGACTTTAGATACACTATATTTGAAACGAGTAAAATGGCATAAAATTTTTAGGATTTATATGTTATTTTCTCAAACTCCATGCCACCCCATCCCTGTGCCTCGGTTAGTGTGAGTGACAATTTTGTTTCTGTCTTTCTATACATTCTGATTTTTAGATTAAGAATGAGGCAGTAGGCATAATATCAGGGGCCGGTTTAAGATTATTTCAGTTTCACTCCTGTACATGTGGGAGAAAAGTGAAGACAGAGGAAATTGTTAATTTGGCTGAGTTACTCAACTGAGAAAGATTCTGAGACATGATTTCAAGGATGCTTTCAATTCTATCCATCCTCAATTATGACTTGGATTTTCTCCTTATGGTTTCAAAATCATATCTATAAGGACTTGCTTCTTTCATTTCATTAATTGGTGAAGGCTTTCAAAATATTTTTTTCTTATTTTCATAAACTCCCTTTGGTTACCCTTCATTGAATTTAAGTCTCTGACATATCATAACCTATGAAGAATTAAAATAAGCCACCATCCATTTCAGCACGGAAACGCTTGGACTACGCTGCCTGAAGCACGGAGGAGGGAGAACATTGGGCAACAGGAGGGAGTCCCTATTTCTTAGTTTTTGGAGGCCAATCAGAACACTCTAGGAGCTTGTTCCCATTCCCTCAACTTTGTCCCAAGTAAATCCTTTGCTGTCTGTTGGTGCTTAATGGTCTCTTTAGGAAAATGCAGATTTTCTCAAGTTAGCTTCGTGAGGCCTGCGAGAGGACACCTTGATATGAGTCATACTGCTTTATTCATTTCACCCCTTTGCCGCTCCCATTTCACCTCCTACCTACATTTCTGTTCGTTGCTCTGACGAAAAAATTAAAACTGAGAGACAATATATTTTTATAGATCTTCTCTGATCTTACAAGCATAGAAATGCTACAGTGGGTCAAACGTCTGGTCATCTGACACACAGCCCTGCCTCTGACCCGTGATCCGGTGGGCATATCTTACAAGGATCTGACAATCCCCCTTAAGCATCAACCTCAACGATCAAGGTAGCCCTCATAATTACATTTGACTCCACCTGGGACTGGAGGAATATGCTATATGGACAGCTAAATTTGGACAATCAATTTCCAAGAATGTGTGTCTCACAGATGGCCTAAATGAAACAGTTGGATTATAAAAAGTGAAGATTAAATTGCATATCAAAAAGCTACAGGGAAAGAAACAGAGAAAAAGCATTTTTAACCTGTAACTCATAGAGTATACAGATGGTCCCCGACTTAACGATGGTTTGACTTACATGTTTTTGACTTCATGATGTGAGAAGGCAGTACTCATTCAGTAGAAACTGTACTTTGAGTTTGAAATTTGATCTTTTCCTGGGGTGGTGGTATGCAGTACAGTCCTCGCGCGACGCTGGGCAGTGACAGCTGCATTTCCCACTTAGCAATCCCAAAGGTGAACCGTCAAACTTACATCCATTCTGTCCCCACACGACCATTCTGTTTTGCGCTTTTGGTACAGTAGTCAATAAATTACATGAGATAGTCAGCACTTTATTATAAAATAGGCTTTGTTTGAGATGATTTTGCCCGACAGTTGGCTGATGTAAGAGTTCTGAGCATGTTTAATGTAGGCTGGGCTAAGCTCTGGTCTTTGGTAGGTTAGGCGTATTATTACATGCAGTTTCGATTTAAAGTATTTTCAACTTATGATGGATTTATCAGGACATAACCCCATTGTAAGTCGAAGAACTTCTGCAAATTGTGAAGAAATTATTTAAATAAATTGAAATAAGTTTATTTAAATAAATAAGAATACTATAGGTATTTAAATATACAACTATGTAGCTGTTCATAATGATATTTATATGCAATCTATATTTATTGAGCACCTACTCTCTGCTAGGCTCTGTACTGGAGACTGGGGATATATAAAAGAGGACCAGTGCACATTTCCCAACCTCTAAGAATTTACAGTCTAGTGGGAGAGATTGATGCCCTATTAATTAGTATTGATCATTATTATTTACTACTGTTATTGCAGGTAACAGAAACCGACTTGAGATAGCTTAAACAAAAATCATATTTATTTAAAAGGGCATGAGAATGCTTCATGGGGCCAGTACAAGAGAGTGGCTAGACAGCAGGAAGGAATTAGATCAGAAAAACTGTCTGGACTTTGTCTCTTGCTTCCGAATCCACTTCCTTCAGTCCTAACTCTGCAAGTTTACTTTCTCTAAATCTCCATTTTTAAGGCAGACATAAAACTTCCTATAATTTTTCAGTTTATATTCTGTTCAGGAAAGAAGTTGCAATTAACAAGATATTTTTTAGTGCTGTTTCTAAATTCCAAGGAGACAGAATAATTTTCCCAACTTGAGTCAACTCTCTACCACTGGTCCCATCAGCTACAACCACCGAGTGAGGTCAGTGGTACAAATGTTGCTTTCTGGGAACCCACCCATTAGATCCTTTGGATCCTTGGAGCAGTTCTCAATGCAGGGCAGTCCAAGTCAAGTGGGCATATATACCCAAAGAGGTCTGTTAGAGAGGAGAAGGAGCTAATTTTAATACAATCTAGTTAGTACTGTGATAAATATATTTATGTGTGTGTGCAGCTCGCTATTAGAGCACAAGTCATCTGAAACCAATTATTACTATAAAACTGGTTATATTAATGCAATCTAAATTAAAGATGTTCTCTGTAAAGTGTGTGGTTAAGAACATGGTCTGTAATATAAGATAGACCTAGGTTCTGCCATTTACTGCTGTGTGTCCTTGAACAGGTAGCTAAAGCTCCCCAAGCCTTCGTTTCCTTGTCTATCAAGTAGAGACATTACCTATGCAGTTGTTTTGTGTGTGAGGATTAAATGGGAAAATTAATATATAGCTCTTGACAGTGTATCTGTCATATAATAAATGCTCAGTAAACGTTAGTCGCTGTTGATATCTATCACTCAGCAAGTATGCAAGTATGCACGTATGTTGGGGTAGATGCGATCAGGTAAAGGCTCTCTTAGCAAGGATTAGCCCGTCATATACCTGACTTCTGAAACATGTCGTGTCCCAGGAAACTCTAGCCTGGCAGAGTCCAAGGGTCTGCTCATTTCAAATTGGGTAAAACGCTGTGCACTTATCTTACCTTAAATAATACATCCTTCCAGTAGCCAACAATCTTGTTCTGCTAAGTATAGAAGAAGACTGTGAGGAGAAATTGGATGAAGTACTTCAGACCTGACTGAGGGTTAACTTGGACCAGCAGTTTCCTCGTGTTGTGGTAGTATCCCCTTAAGGAGAGCTGGGATTCCAGCTACCCAGAAGCCCCTACTGATTTCCACGAGGGTTGGGCAGCTGAGCTCCCTATGTGCTGCTCAGGAACTTTACAGGTAAAGGATTATCTGATGTAATCCCATAATAGCCAAAAAATGCGGAAGTACTGCTCCCCGTTCTTTCTGGCACTGCGTACCACAAAAACCTAGTACTATACCACATGCTACTAATAAACACCATAGCACCATAGCCATGCATATGTTGTTCTCACACCCGAAATTGCTTCATTGGAACAGCAGGGGTTGTGAAAAAAATAGCCAGCCTAACACCTGGGTTTCTTGAATGACTTTTAATAGTTATACCCAAATGAGGAGTCATTCCTTCTGATATTTGACCATATGGGGCTATTCATGTGCACTTAATAGAGGGAATTTGTTTGTTTGTTTTACATTTCTTTCCTTTGCTTTTTTGTTTTCCCCTGGTAATGTAAGTTATACAGGACACTTCCACAGCAATGATAACAGTTCCTCAGGAACCATCTGAATGTCAAAGGAAGTGTGTGAAACAATGCAATGACTTGGTAATGGCTTTGGCAGGAGCCGTGCCATATAACTGACATCCTAATGGCTCTGTTGGACCCATTAGGCATGTATAAGACAGTGCAGTTGACTTGGTAATGGCTCCTTTGGAGATGTTACATGATCAGAGGAAGTGTGTAAGTCATTGAGATTACTTTATGTGTGCGTGAGACACTTCTGTGGTGACTGTGATACTCGTACAATTGAAAACAATTTTGAAGTTATTGAAATTAAGCCATTATAAAGTTAGATCTCACAAGCTCATCTTTTCCTTTTTTGTAGGTTATTTTACCTAGTATTTTTTTAGTATTGAAGTACTATCAGCTGATGGTGTAAAAATTAAAATCATAAAAACAGGTTTAAAGTGAAAAATCCCTCTTCCCCTTATACTTCAGGTGTCACTCTTGAGAGATAGTCAGTGTTCACATTGTTATTATGTATCATTCCCCAAATGTTCTGTACAGGTGCAAATGGGATAACATCCTATAGAAACTCTAATTAAAGTTCTTCTAGTTAATATTCTGTCTTGGATATTCTCCCATATTTGTAGTATAGATGTCTTGCTCTTTTTAATGGTTGCATAGTATTCTGCTTCTGTATAACGTTTTTATTTAATCTGTTCCCTTATTTGTGGACATGTGGTTTTCCAATGTTTGGTTATTAAGCAGTGCTGCACTTAAAATCTTTGTAGATGTCTTTTTGCACACCTGTTGAGTGATTTCTTAGAAGGGGAAATGATGGGTCAAGGATATGTACATTTAGCATTTTTTACAGATATTACTAATTTCCCCCTTACACAACCAATTATCTTCCTACTAATACACCTGTTTTCCCTTATCCTTGTCAACAATGACAAAAGATTTCTTTCTTTTTTAAAAAATATTTATTTATTCTGGAGAGAGAGCACGTACCATCAGAGGAGGGGCAGGGAGAGAGGGAGACACAGAATTTGAAGCAGACTCCAGGCTTTGAGCTGTCAGCCCAGACCCTGATGCGGGGCTCGAGCCCACGAACCATGAGATCATGATCCGAGCCAAAGTTGTACACTTAACGGACTGAGTCACCCAGGTGCCCCTGACAAAATATTTCTAATATCCAATATGCTAGGAGAAATATGGTATCTTTTGGTGCTATTATTTTGCATTTTATTTATGAATGAGCTTGGGCATCTTTTTATATGTTAATGGACCATTTGTATTTTTTTTGTTCTGAATTGTCTCTTGACATCCTTCACCCATTTTTCTATTTGGATTTTTGTATTTCTTAATATTTTTCAAGAAACTTCATATATTAAGGTTAAAAATTCTTGGCGACACATAATATGCATGCTTCTTAGTTTGTCATTTGTCTTTTGAAATAGGCCCATAAGACGTGCCTGTGTCTGTGTGTTTGGATATAGAGCTTTATATTTTTAAGTGGTCAAATTCAATCATCTATACTTTATGACTTATGGAAGTATATGTAGATAGATGGTAGGCAGATAGAGATATAGTTAGTTATCAACAACATTATAATGTCCCCAATTCTAAAGGTAAACTGCTTGAAAATTTATTTTAATTTTGAATTTGAACCTGTGTATCTACATACAAATAATAAATCTAAATGTACAGTATATATATATATATATATACATATATATATATATAGTATGCATGATGAGTATATTTATATGAAATCAAACTTGAATGTAAATGAGGTTAAATATAGTATAAAATTACAGACATTAAAATAAATGAGAATTATGTACTTAGTCTTTATAACTGATCTTATTATTATTTATTTTTTTATTTTAGAGAGAGAGATCATAAACAGGGGAGAGGGCCAGAGGGAGAGACAGAATCTTAAGCAGGCTCCATTCTCAGCATGGAGCCTAATGCACAGCTGGATCCCAAAACTCTGGGATCAAGACCTGAGCCTAGGGGCACCTGGGTGGCTCAGTCGGTTAGGCGTCTGACTTTGGCTCAGGTCATGATCTCACAGTTTGTGAGTTCGACCCCCGTGTTGGGCTCTGTGCTGACAGCTCAGAGCCTGGAGCCTGCTTTGGATTCTGTGTCTTCCTCTCTCTCTGCCCCTCCCCTGCTAACATTCAGTCTCTCTCTCAAAAATAAACATTAAAAAAAAAGAAAAAAAGACCTGAGCCTAAATCAAGAGGCAATCAACCAACTGAGCCACTCCAGTGCTCCTGTGATTGATCTTGATATATTGTTTAATCAGTTACTTCTTTATTACATAATAATGTGGAAGAAACCAAAATGAGTTAATGTGCTTACAGAAGTACCTTATGAACAGATTTTTTTGAGGTTAGACAATGTAAGAAAAAATATGGCCGAGCATATCCTCACTAGAAATAAATGACAGTATTGGCCTACCATGTTTTATTGTGCTTCATAGATACCATGTTTGGTGCAAATTGGAGGTTTGTGGCAACTCTGCTTCAATCAAGTCTATCAGCACCGTTTTTTCAACAGCATTCCTCACTTTGTATATCTGTGTCACATTTTGGTGCAACATTTCAACCTTTTTCATTGTTATTATATTTGCAGTGGTGATCTGTAATCAGGGACCTTAGCTGTTATTATTGTAATTATTTTGGGTCACCACAAATCACGCCCATATAAGATGGTGAACTTAATAAATGTTGTGTCTTCTGGCTGCAGTACCGAATGGCCATTATGCCATCTTTCTTCCTCTCTCCCAGCTGCCCTATTCCCCAAGATACACCAATATTGAAATTAGCACAATTAATAACCTACAATGGCATCTAAGTGTTCAAGTGACAGGAAGAGTATCATGTCTCTCCTTTAAATCAAAAGCAAGAAATAATTAAGCTTAGTGAGGAAGGCATGTTGAATGCTGAGAGAGGCTGAAAGCTAGGCCTCTTATACCAGTTAGCCAAGTTGTGAATGTAAAAGAAAAGTTCTTGAAAGAAATTAAAAGTGCTACTCCAGTGAATATATAAATGATAAGAAAGCAAAACAGCCTTATAGCTGATAGGGAGAAAGTTTTAATGGTCTGGAGAGAAGATCACACCAGGCACAAGATTTCCCTTAAGCCAAAGTCTGATGCAGAGCAAAACCCTAACTGTCTTCAATTCTGTGAAGGCTGAGAGAGGTGAGGAAGCTGAAGAAGAAAAGTTTGGAGTTGGCAGAAGTTGGTTCATGATGTAAGAAAAGAAACCATCTTTATAGCATAAAAGTAGAATGTGAAGTAGTAGCAAGTGTTGATGTATAAGCTGCAGCAAGTTGTCCAGAAGATCTAGCTAAGATCATCAGTGAAGGCAGCTACACAAAACAGCAGATTTGCAATGCAGACAGAACAGCCTTCTGTTGGAAGAAGATACCATCCAGGACTTTTTCATAGCTCCAGAGGAGAAGTCATGGTCTAGCTTCAAGGGACAAGCGGACTCTTTTATTAGGTATGGATGCAGCTGGTGAATATAAGTTGAAGTCAATGTTCTTTGTTAACTATACCTTATTTTTGGATATTAGCATTTCTAGTATTTCACTACCATAAAAATGTTACAATAGGCATCTTTGTGAACAAAGCTTTGGTCTGGTTCTGATTCCTTCGTTACAATAGATGTCTAACAAAGAAAATAGCTGGGTTCAGTAATGTTTACATTTAAGGCCCAAGATACATATTATGAAATTATTTCTGAATTCATATTCCCCATTAACAAAGCATGAAAGTAGAAATTTCATTTTTCCCCACTTATACTAGATAATTTAGTTTAAAAGATTTTTTGCTAATTGTTCATTGAAAGGTAAAAAAATGAAATCATATATCTTAAATTACATGTCACGGATTCTGAAATTGAACCTTTTATCATCTCCTTTTTTTCCTAATGACATTTCATTTGTTAGTCGAACTGATTTTTGAAATTCTATATCATTAGAAATCTAGAATTAAATATATAAATAAATCCTAAGTCATGTCATGGAGGGGCAATAAAATAGATAATCCAGGAAAGAGGAGAAGATAAAAATAAGCATGCCATAATAACTATAGATAAACAGGAAATTGAAAGACTCAAGAAATTACTTTGTGCACCTCTTTGAAGATACACTTAAAAACCTGGGTGGAGTGGGTAATTTTATAGGAAAAATATAAATGCCCCAAACTGGCCTTAGATGATAGAGAAAATCTAAACTTTCTAATTTATATAAAAATAAAATTGCCAAAGAACTACCCAAACCAAAAAAGTAGCAGAATTAGTTTCATAGGCAAAATTTACCAATCTTTTAAGAAACTTATCATTTCAGTGCTCCTTAAATATTTTCAGAGCATAACAAAATTGAAAGCTTCCAAATCTTCAAAAGTTTTTTGGAAGTAAGAAAAGCTTTGAGATCTAAAGCAGAGAAAGAAATTACAAAATAAATCTACAAACCAATTGTACTTGTGAATATTTGAGGCAAAGTTCTTTAAAATTTTGTTAAGTGTTTATTTAGTTTTGAGAGACAGTGCTAGCAGGGGAGGGGCAGAGAGAGGGAGAGCTGTCAGCACAGAGCCTGATGGCAGGGCTCGAACTCATGAACCGTGAGATCATGACCTGAGCCAAAGTCGGATGCTTACCCAACTGAGCCACCCAGGCGCCCCTTGATGCAAACTTCTTAAGTAAAATACTGGCAAACAGGGTCCAGCAATCAAGTAAAAGAATAATACAGTACAATTGAGTGCAGTTCACACTAGGAATGCAAGGATGGTTCAATAATAGGAAATCTGTTACTCTAATTTACTATATGAATAGATATACCATATGAGAAATTGCTTAGATGCCAATAAGGCATTTGATAAAATCCAGAGTTGTATTTAACAGACGCCTAGTATTCACTCGCTACAGACAGTGTTCTAAGTATTTTATAGATATTAATGGGTTTAATTTTCACAACCACTCCATGACTTAGGTACTAATAATATCCCCATTTACATACATAGAAACTGACGCACAATGAAAAGAAATAAAGTCATTTGGCTAGTAAGTGGCAAAGCCAAACTTCAAACCCAGGCAATCTGATTCCAAACCCTGGAATTTGACCACTATACTATACTGCTGATCATCAATTTTTTACATTCTTATTTAAATATATCTATATATTTATATAAAACTAATGTCCTTTTTCTTAAGTCTATTTTTTTTAATTTATTTATTTATTTTGAGAGAGAGAAAGATACTGTGGGAGGAGCATAGAGAGATTGGGAGAGAGAGAGAGAATCCCAAGCAGGCACTGCTTAGTACACAGCAGATGAGCTGCACAAATCCACAACCTGAGCCAATATCAAGAGCCTGATGCTTAAAAGATTGAGTCACCCAGGCACCCCTAAAACTAATTTCTTAGATATAATTCTGTAATATTTAATATTATAATTACTACATTATAATTATATATGATATATCTATAATTATGTATAATTACTAACAATTATATATAATACAATTATATAATTAAATATATAAACACATGTAATATGACTACAATTTGAAATATATATGTCATTCTGTAGCATGATCTCCTGTAAAATCACAAAATCCAATTTTATCGTAAGTGAGGAAGCCCTACAAAACAAAGGTGTCCACTTTCACCAACTACTTTAAACTTATTGTGAAGATTGCAACTGTCACCATTAGAAAAGAGAAACAACTGAAGAATGTTAGAAGCAGGTTATATAATTGTATGCCTACATAAATCTAAGAAAAGGAAATAATAAATTAATATAAATAATAAAAATTAAGTCAACTAATTTGGTACAACAGGAACACACTGAATTAATACTTTTTCTCCATACAAACCACAATTAGAAAATATAGTTAAATAAATTGTTAGCTTTACAATGTAATGGTGACAATTAAAATGCCTAGGAACAAACTAGTAAAAAGAGCCAGATATATACAAACGCACACACGCACATACACGTGCACATGCACACAAACACTACAGAGCTATTGAGAAATGTAGAAAAAGACAGAAATGGAAAACTGTACCCTGTTCTTGGATGGTAAGTCTCAGCATATAAAATTCCCCCTAAATTAATCTCTAATTGTAACATGCCTCTGATAAAAATATCGATTGACCTTGTAATAACACTGACTTACTGCCTCTAATGCTCAAATGGAGAAAAAACAAACAAAACTCTGAAAATATTTAGGAAAAAAGCCATAATGTTGTGATAGTAAGTTTGCCAGTTATTAAAATATATTTAAGTCCGTGGTAACTGTACCAGGATGGTACTAGCATATGAATGAGGTGTTAGAATGGAATAGGAAGCCCAGAAATGGACCCAAATATATATGCGAATATAGAACATGATAATGATGGCATGTCGGATCAGTAGGGAAAACAGGAATTCTTTAAAAAATGTGTTAGGACAATAGGGCAACTATCTACAAAACAATAATATTGGTTCTTTATCTCACTCCCTACACCAAAGTAAATTCTAGATGGATTAAAATTTAAAGGTAGAAATAACTACTAGAAGGAAATATGAGAGAAGTTTTCTCCTGACCTCGAAATAGGAGCTTTTCTAGATATGACACACAAAAGCAGAAGCCATAAACAAAAGTGTTGCCATGCTATATTTGTGGCATCCAGAGACAAAGGGTTCATTTTGTCCTTTTTCAATGAAAAAAAAAAAAAAGCCCCAACACTAAAATGGAAAACAATTGATAGAGGCCATACCAAAGGAAATGAGAATGGTTCTTGAACACATGAAAAATGTTAACCTCACTCCTAAGAGAAATGCAGGATAGAACTATAAGTTATCATTTATCACTTCTATCACATTGGTAATAATAAAAATTTGATAATATACTTTGTTGATAAATGTGTATGAAATGTTGGTTATAGGAGTATAATCTATTTATCTATTTCCATGAAAGGAAATTTGGCAAAATCTAGCAAAAAGTCTACCTCCTTTGACTCTGCGGTTTTACTTTGCAGTTTATCCTGCAGATATTGAATGAGTATGCAGTGATATGTAAGGGGATGTTCACAGTAGTGTTGTTCGAAATATCAAAAAATCGAGGATATCAATGAAAATGTTCATCAGCAGGAGGCTCCTTGAATAATTTATGGTACAGTCATGTAACGGAGTACTCTACAGCCTTACAAAGAAGGAGATACACATGATCAGAGAAGTGGAATGGTTTAGGAGAAATTGCATAGGGACATTTCAATTCTGTTGAAGCCATATTTACTTGTATATTTATTTATTTATTTGTAGCATTTTATTTCTTAAAATAAGTGGTGGGGGTACATGGGCATTTATAATATTGCTCTTTATACCCTTTTATAGATATCTTAAATATTTTTAATAAATTTAACAGAAACAAAATAAGAGAAATCTGTGTGTATCTAAGTAGAATAGTCTTCAGCATACATTATTAAACAGAAGCCACAGAGTTTGTATCATTGTGTATAGCAGTGGCTTTTTTGTTTGTGACTCAGAGTAAGAAATACTTTTACGTTGTGACTCAGTTCATAATGAATATATAAATAAAAATAAAAATTAGCAACAAAATTTCATCAGATAGTACCTACTCTTACTATGAACAACACACTCCGATATGTTTTTATTGCATCTTTTTCCATGTCTTTGTAATGGTAATTGTGATCTAGTAAATTTATTTCATAACCCACAAATAGGTCATAACCTCATGTTAAAAATCTGATGTCCAGCACACTGCACTTGACTTGTGGTATTTATTTATTTATTTATTATTTTCAATATAATTTATTGTCAGATTGGTTAACATACAGTGTGCAAAGTGTGCTCTTGGTTTTTGGGGTAGATTCATCGCTTACATACAACACCCAGTGCTCATCCTAACGAGTGCCTTCCTCAGCGCCCATCACCCATTTCCCTCTCACCCCCACCCCGCATCCACTCTCAGTTTGTTCTCTGTATTTGAGAGTCTCTTATAGTTTGCTTCCCTCCCTGTCTGTTTGTAACTGTTTTTCCCCTTCCCTTCCCCCATGGTCTTCTGTTAAGTTTCTCAAGATCCACATATGAGTAAAAAAATATCTCTCCTTCTTCGACTGACTTATTTCACTCAGCATAATACCTTACAGTTCCATCCACGTTGCTGCAAATGGCATTTTTTCCATTCTTTCTCATTGCCAAGTAGTATTCCACTGTATATGTAAACCACATCTTCTTTATCCATTTGTCAGTTGGTGGACATTTAGGCTCAGGATACAGGAGTGCTGATTCCTAGGGGCACATGTACCCTAGTGTTTATAGCAGCTCTTTCAACAGTAGTCAAATTCTGGACCTGTGGTTTTTAACGGAGCTACATGTACATATGCTTGTATATACATAGAATTTCTTCAGCAGTGTTTACAATAAGTGGATAATTCTAACTGAATTTATGGAGGGGAACTAAGTCACTCTTGGACATGGGTGGGAAAGATTTGTTTTACCACGTGCTCTTTTGTACCTTTAGAACTTTGTACTATGTGTTACTAAAATTTTTAATTTAACATAATTACTAAATAAAATGAAAATGATAGAGAGGAATGAATCCAAGTCATTTGCTTTCTAGATCACTTTTTTTTTTTTTAATTTTAGAGGGAGATAATGTGTGAGTTTGGGAGAGGGGCAGAGGGAGAGAGAGAATCCCAAGCAGGCTCCACATTCAGCACGGAGCCCGATGTGGGGTTCTATCTCACAAACTATGAGATTATGACCTGGGCCAAAATCAACAGTTGGGCACTCAACTGACAGCTCTCTCAAGGCACCCCTAGCCCACTTTTTAAGATAACCAATAATTGCTGTTTACAAAGCTCTTTCCAGTGTTTTAAAAGAAATGGAAAAAAAAAATCCTTCCCTATAAGCACAAGATTATAAAATATTCCCTTTACGGCAATCCCCAGATTTAGCTCTTGGTTTATGTCTATAACACAGTTTTTTGGTGTATGTTCTTTCTAGAAACAAATATATTAGACTGAGGGCAATATTTTGATTTTTACATTACTATTAGATCACTGCTCATTCTGATTGTCAACATGAAATTAGAGCTGTATAGGTGGAAGAGATATAACTCTTGTTTACTTGAAAAAGCTGTGTTTGTAGTTCAAGTTTCTGTCTTAAACACAGGAAGCAAGTCATGGAAGTATTGTTAACCCAGTGGACAAGCAGTTTGGTTTCAAAGCTGTCTGACAAAATTAGCACTTCTAAAACAAAAAGACAGCTGCAAATTTCAAACCTTTCCGGTAATATAAACCATGCTGTTTTACTCTGAGATCAAAAACATGTGTTTGGCATTTAACAATTTTCAGTAGTGTACCCATAATTGTGGCTCCATGAACAAATGGATATTATGCTAAGTGCTTGACTTTAAATAACATTTCCTTATTCACCAAAGTCCATATTTTAGACTTTTTGTTTTCAATTTATGACACTGCCATTTGAAAATTTGTGCCTAAAGAATTTTCTTTTGGAGCGCCTGGGTGGCTCAGTTGGTTAAGCATCTGACTTCAGCTCAGGTCATGATCTCAGTCCGTGGGTTCAAGCCTCACATCAGGCTCTGTGCTGACAGCTCAGAGCCTGGAGCCTGCTTCCGATTCTGTGTCTCCCTCTCTCTCTGCCCCTTCCCCACTTGCTCTCTGTCTGTCTCTCAAAATAAAATAAAGACATAAAACAAATTTAAAAAAAAAGAATTTTCATTCATTTTGATGTTTGTAAGTGCAAAACTAGATTATTTAAGATAGCTTATTTTTTTTAAAAAAATTTATTTCAATTCCAGTTACTTAACATAGTGCAATATTGGTTTCAGGAGTAGAATCCAGTGATTCATCACTTACATACAACACCCAGTGCTCATCCCAACAA
>JAESUZ010002336.1:0-228403 GCA_017311185.1 Proteles cristata cristata
AGCCTGATGTGGGCCTTCAACTCATGAACCATGAGGTCATGATCTGAGCTGAAATCGAGAGGTAGATGCTTAACCAACTGAGCCCTCCAGGTGCCCCCAACCCCCACCCTCTCATCTTATGTGAGGTTGGAAGGCTAGAGGCATCTTGAGTTGGTTATTTCCCTTCCCTCAGGTCAGTTAGGGTCTGAAAAATCCCACCTGCTTAGGTTCCAGTGAAATAGCTTCTCTTGAGGCAGGCCTTTCTAAGAATAGAATGCTTTGAGCATTTTTCAAAATGGCTATTTTTCCTTTCTACCAGAGGAAGCTTGAGGGGATTTGTCTCTAGCCTTTGCTGTAAGAACCTGGTAGTGTCCTAAAGTCAGTCAGAAAACTGCAAGAATCCACTTTAGACTGGGTCCTTCTGGCATTTTTAACTCTCAAACTTGTCCATCCTGAGCTTCCAGCATTTCACCAATTGCACTTGACATTTCCCTCTCCCGGCTCTGGTTCCCCTGGAAGTTTCTGCTCAGGTGGGTCATGATTCTCAGGACCTCAGATTTTGTGGATGGAAGTGACTTCTCTAATGCATTAAGAAGAGTGGTTGATTTCTTGGTTTGTTCAGCTTTTTTCTTGTTGCAAAGATGAGAATGATTTCTTCCAAGCTCATTATATGCCAGACCAGAAATTGGAAGTCTGCAATGTTTTTCAATTATAGCTTTCAATTTCAGATTTGGTTTTGGGGTTTTTTTCTGAATACAATAACTGAAATAGAATTTGCATATATTGCTTAATAGTTTTTATTATACTGGTAATGAAGATTAAGATAAATATTATTCCTTCAGTGTATTAATTTTTTTTACATTTTTTCCAGAGGGTGAGACACCACTCAATAGCTCTTTTAATTGTCATTTATCTGTAATCATTTGTATTATTTCTCACCAGGCGAGAGAAACACTCTTAAAGAATTCTCTGCCAAACTATGTTATTCATACTTTCCCTCCATCTGGCTACCAGTACATGGATAACTTTCTAATCTTATCTTATTTTTCAGTAGTCTACCTTATTCTTAAAAGTCTTTTAGATATCCCCTTTAATTAAAGCCTTTCTGTAAGCCTACAAAAAAATTGTCAGAAATCACACATTTCTGTGATATGGCCATTAGGAGACCCACTACTGTATTCCCCAGGCTTGTTTGTTTGTTTGTTTGCTAATGTTTGAGTTGCTTTATTTCTCTAAATATAATTATGATAATTCAGAAAATGGTTAGAGAGCATAAGTTTTCCATGCTTTATGTCATGTTGGATCATCTAGTAAACAGCAATTAACAGTGCTTAAAAATGCTTAATGCGTTTGATATTTGTTTCTGCTTTTTACAGGAGGAACTCTCTGGAATGAAAAATAGGGTACAAGTAGTTGTGCTTGAAAATGAAAGGCTCCAACAAGAGCTGAAATCTCAAAGACAAGAGGAGGCAATGAGGGAACAGACACTTCTGGATGCATCTGTGAGCATTTTTCTTAAACTATAAATTATATTTTAGTTTGAATGTTTCTTCGTCCCCTTCCCCCCGCCCCCCGAGCCTTCTGAACTGCCGAAATCCTTCACTTGAAGTTTGGCACATGTACTATGCTGTTACTCACTTGAGGCCTCAAAAATTAAGATTCACTGTGGTAGGATGAATCCTCAAATGAAACGATGTAACGATGCCTAATATCCGTAATATCCTAATATGCCTGGTTTCCTCTCTGAACACACCATTTATGTTTTCTTCTGTATGGAGAGAGCAGGTCTAAAGCTGGAAGTGTGTTACATAGGAAGGACTCTGTTAAACCCAGAAACTTTATAACTGTAGCTTGGATTTCTGTTGTATTTCTCTAAATTTCCTGTGTTCTCTGAATTCTGGTAAGACTGACGGGTGCCATGGTGGAGCAGAAAGAACACTGGCCCGAGGGTCCAGGAATAGCATGTTAGCCTTCCCCTTGTCCCGAACCAGCTGGGTGTTTGGCGAGTGATTTTAGAGGGTTTTCCTCATGTGACCTCTGTCTATTGGCAATTTGAGAAGATTCACCTATGTTAGCAGTTCTTAGTCTTTTATGTGAGTAGCAATCACTTGAGATACTTGTTGACTGTGAAGATTCCTAAGCTCCATCCCCTGAGAGTCTGATTCAGTCGGTCTGGGTTGAGACCTTGAGTCAAAAATATGAATTTTTAACAAGCTGCCTAAGTGACTCTGGCATCAATGCACCACATTTTGAAGGACAGTGGATTCGATGATCTCTATAATTCTAGGACACAAAATTGGTATTCAAGCAGCATTTAAACAATATCTCCTGTGACTTTTCAGAGATCCTATGGCCTGAAAAGTTTACTTACTCTTTTGCTGTAGGACACAGTTAATCACGGCTTGTTCTGCTTTTCAAAACAAAGTCGGAGATCCATGGGGAAGTTTTAGTACTTGACTGCTCCAGCTTTACTTTACAGTGGATTATTTTGGTGGTTTTGATGTAGTTATCATTAGTGGATCAGTTCTGTTAAAAAATATATGTGTCTTAATGTTTTGATGTCCTCTAATTTTTGATTTTGAAGTTTTAAAAATTTGTTTTAAAAATTTTCCTGACTTGATATTTCATTTATAAATCTTAGGGTCTGTGTTAGAATTTGCTGGATAGAGGCAGCTGACCAGGTTAAATCTGAGTCTCAAGGTGGGCTGATCAGTGCTTCAGGTTATTTTTCTGCAGCACATTTCAGTTTGTGGTCAGCTATTTGCCCTTCCCTGGAAGGCTCTTCTGAATATTTATATTATTATGTTGTATTATTTATTATCAGTGGTAGTAGTTAAAAGTACCATCTTAGTGCTTATTCAATATCAATTTTAAGAAGATATAGCTGTATAAAAAGTACTTAAAAGTAGCTTATTTAAAAAAAAAACTAATATATTCTTTTGGTTTTCTTCCAAATATGCAGTCACTTAGCAAACAGTGACACATTTGTTCATAGTCTTCAGTATTTATACAATGGCAAAAATGTGGAGGAAGGGGGAAGTGAAGTGAGAAAGGAAATCAGGCAGACAAGTGAACCAGAGGGCGAGAGAAGTGAGTAACCCAAAGGGGAAGGAAACAATGGTAAAAGTGCAATATGCTTTCTATATGAACAAAGGAAACTAGCTGGAGACAATGACAGCTGTAATTATGGAAAACACACAGCTGTAGAGAGTTATTTTGTAAACAGTCACATGAACTAAAATATAATGCAAACAATCAAAATTATTGTTGCAGATATGTCAGGAGACCTTGATGGCTATTTTAATGTTAGTTGTTTGTGTTACTTTGTAGATCTAGAATTACTACCCATACTGCTTGTTTTGTTTTCTTTAAGAGAGACAGGACTCAAGATGGGAAGAGGGGCAAAGGGAGAGAGAGAGAGAGACAGAGACAGAGACAGAGACAGAGAGAGATGGAAAGAGTCCAAAGTAGGCTCCACACTCAGCACGGAGCCTGATGTAGGGCACAGCCCCACAACCCTGGGATCATAATCTGACCTGAAATCAAGAGTCAGGTTTTCAATCTGCCTGACCCCCCAGGCAACCCTTCCCCTACTGCTTTTTGCTTGCGTGGGTGAAATGAGGCATTTCAGCAACTTATGCCTGGTGCTATAATTCAGAGGGTTTTTAAAAGTTAAATTCAAGTTAACATATAGCGTAGTATTGGTTTCAGGAGTAGTATTTAGTGGTTCATCACTTACACACAGCACCCAGTGCTCATCCCAGCAGGTGCCCTCCTCAGTACCCATCTCCCTTCTACCTCCCCTCCAGCAACCCTCAGCTTGTTCTTTGTATTTAAGAGTTTCTTATGGTTGGGATGCCTGGGCGGCTCAGTCAGTTAAGTGTCTGACTCTTGGTTTCAGCTCAGGATGTGAACTCGCGGTTTGTGGAATAGAGCCCTGCGTCACGCCCGTGCTGACAGCACACAGCCTGCTTGGGATTCTCTTTCTTGCTCTCTCTCTCTCTCTCTGCCCCTCCTCCACTCATGCTCTTTCATGCTCTCTCAAAATAAATAACTTAAAAAAAGTTTCTTATGCTTTGCCACCCCCTCTGGTTTTATCTTATTTTACCTTTCCTTCTCTTATGTACATCTGTTGTGTTGCTTAAATCCCACAAATGAATGAAATTGCATGATATGTGTCTTTATCTAACTGACCTATTTTTCTTGGCATAATACACATTAGATCCATCCACATTGTTGCAAATAGCAAGATTTCATTTTTTTTATTGCAGGGTAATTGTACATATCACCCCACATCTTCTTAATCGGTTCATGAGTCAGTGGGTACTTGGACTCTTTCAGTAATTTGGCTGTTGTTGATAGTGCTTCTACAAACATTGGGTTGCAGGGGCCCATTCAAATCAGTATTTTTGTATTCTTTGGATAGATACGTAGTATAATTGCTAGGTAGTAGGGTAGTTCTATTTTTAGTTTTTGAGGAAACTCTGCACTGTTTTCCAGAGTGGCTGTACCAGTTTGTATTCCCACCAGCAAAAGCACAAAAGGCTTCTTCTCGCCAACGTCTGTTGTTGCCTGAATTGTTAATGTTAGCCATTCTGGCAGGTGTGAGGTGTCATTGTGGTTGTGATCTGTATTTCCCTGATGATGAGTGATGTTAAGCATCTTTTCATGTGTCAGTTGGCCATCTGGATGTCTTCTCTGGAGAAGAGTCTATTTATGTCTTTTGCCCATTTCTTTCCTGGATTATTTGGGGTTTTTTTTAGGTGTTGAATTTGATAAGTTCTTTATGGATTTTGGATACTAACCCTTTATCTGATACATCATTTGCAAATATGTTCTCTCATTTCACAAGCTTCCTTTTAGTTTCATTGATTGTTTCCTTTGCTATAGAACATTTTTATCTTGGTGAGGTCCTAATAGTTCATTTTTGGTTTTGTTTCCCTTGCCTCTGGAAATGTGTCTAGTAAGAAATTGCTGCAGCTGAAGTCAAAGAAGTAGCTACCTGTTTTCTCCTCTAGGACTTTGATGGATTCCTGTCTTACATTTAGGTCTTTCATTTATTTGAATTTATCTTCGTGTATGGTATAAGAAAGTGGTCTAGTTTTCATCTGAAAACTCTCCAGTTTTCTCATTTGCTTGAAGAGATTATCTTTTTTCCATTGGATACTCTTTCCTGCTTTATCAAAGGTTAGTTGGCCATACATCTGTGGGTCCATTTCTGGGTTCTCTATTCTGTTCCATTGATCTAAGAATCTGTTTTTGTGCCCGTCTGTACTGTCTTGATGATGACAGCTTTGTAATACAGCTCGAAGTCTAGAATTGTGATGCCTCCAACCTTGGTTTTCTTTTTCAGGATTACTTTGGCTATTTGAGGTCTTTTTGGGTTCCGTACAAATTTTAGAATTCTTTGTTCTAGCTCTGCGAAGAATGCTCGTGTTATTTGGATATGGATTGCATTGAATGTGTAGAATGCTTTAGGTAATTCAGACATTTTTGTTCTTCTAATCCATAAGCATGGAATGAGTTTCCCATTTCTTTGTGTCTTCTTCAATTTCTTTCATACGCATTCTATAGCTTCAGCGTACAGATCTTTCACCTCTTTGGTTAGGTTTATTCCAAGGTGTCTTATGGGTTTTGGTGCGATTGTAAATGAGATCAGTTCCTTGATTTCTCTTTCTGGTGCTTCATTATTGGTGTCTAGAAATGTGACAGATTTCTGTAAGTTGATTTTATATCTTGATACTTTGCTGAATTCATGTATTAGTTCTAGCATGTTTGGTGGAGTCTTTCAGGTTTTCCATGTAGAGTATCATCTGTGAAAAGTGAATACTTGACTGTCATTTCCTTGCAGTTAGTGTGCCTTTTATTTTTTGTTGTTGCTATCTGATTGCTGAAGCTGGGACTTCCAGTACTATGCTGAACAACAGTGGTGAGAGTGGACATCCTTGTCTCATGGACAAGCTTAGGGGGAAAGCTCTCAGTTTTTCCCCATTGAGGGTGATATTAGCTGTGGGTCTTTTGTATATGCCCTTTGTGATGTTGAGGTATGTTCCTTCTATCCCTACTTTCTTGAGGGTTTTTATCAAGAAAGGATGCTATATTTTGTTAAATGCTTTTTCTGCGTCTATTGAGAGATCATGTGACTCTTATCCTTTCTTTTATTATCTATTTTTTAAATGTTCATTTATTTATTTTTGAGAGAGAAAGAGAAAGTGCGCGCATAAGCTGGGGAGAAGCAAAGAGAGAGAGAGGGAGACACAGAATCTGAAGCTGTCTCCAGTCTCCAAACTGTTAGCACAGAACCTGACACAAGGCTTGAACCCACGAACTGTGTGATCATGACCTGAGCCGAAGTCGGACACTTAACCAACTGAGCCACTCAGGTGTCCCTTTGTCCTTTCTTTTATTAATGTGGTGTATCAGGTTGATTGATTTGTGGATATTACACCAGTCCTGCAGTCCAGGAATTTACCCATTTCTTACAGACTGCCCAATATGTTGGCATGCAATTGCTCATAATATTCTCTCATTACTGTTTGTATTTCTGTGGTGTTAGTTGTGGTCACTCCTCTCTCATTTGTGATTTTATTCGTTTCGGTCTTTTCCTTTTTCTTTTTGATAAGTCTGACTAGGGAGTTATCAAGTTTGTTAATTCTTTCAAAGAAAGAATTGATCTGTTCTATGTTTGTTTTTATTTCAGTATCATTGATTTCTGCTCTAATCTTTCTTATTTCTCTTCTAATGCTGGTTTTGGGGTTTATTTGCTATTCTTTTTCCAGCTCCTTTAGGTGTAAGGTTAGGTTCTGAGAGACATTTCTTCCTTCTTTAGGAAGTCCTGGATTACTATATACTTTCCTCTTATGACTGTCTTTGCTGCTTCCCAAAGGGTTTGGACTATAGTGTTTTAATTTTCATGGGCTTCCATGTACTTTTTAATTTTCTCTTTAATTTTTTGGTTAACCTATTCATTCTTTAGTAGAATGTTCCTTAATCTCCAAGAATTTGTGGTCTCCCCACATTTTTCCTTGTGGTTGATATAAAATTTCATAGCAGTGTGGTCTGAAACTATGCCTGGTATGATCTCGATCTTTGTGTACTTTCCGAGGGCTGATTTGTTACCCAGTATCTGATCTGTTCTAGAGAATGTTCCATGTACACTTGAGAAGAATATGTATTCTGCTGCTTTAGGATGAAATGTTCTGAATATTTCTGTTAAGTACATCCAGTCCAGTGTGTCATTCAAAGCCATTGTTTTCTTGTTGATTTTTTGCTTAGATGATCTGTCCAATGTGGAGTGTTAAAAGTCCCCTAGTATCATTATATTATTATCAATGAGTTTGTTTATGTTTGTGAGGAATTGATTTATACATTTGGGTTGTTCCAAGTTGTGGGCATGAATATTTACAATTATTATATCTTCTTGGTGGATAGACCCCTTCATTATTATTATATAATACACTTCTTCATCTCTTGCTACAGACTTTCTTTTAAAATTTAGGTTATCTGATAATATGTATGGCTACTCTGGCTTTTTTTTTTTTATTATTTTATTTTTTTTCTTTAATAGATTATTGTCAAGTTGGTTTCCATATAACATCCAGTGCTCATCCCCACAAGTGCCCTCCTCCATGCCCATCATCCCCTTCCCCTCACCCCCACCTGCATATGCTATCAGTTTGTTCCCGGCATTCAAGAGTCTGTCATGGTTTGCCTCCCTCTCTCTCTCCCACTATTTTTCCCCTTCTTCTCCCACATGGACCTCTGTTAAGTTCCTCCTAATCCTCCCATACATGCAATCATATGGTATCTGTCCTTCTCTGCCTGTCTTATTTCACTCAGCATAACACCCTCAGGTTCCATCCATGTTGCTACACATGGCCAGATTTCATTCTTTCTCATTGCCATGTAGTATTCCATGGTATAGATAAACCACATCTTCTTGATCCATTCGTCCATTGATGGACACTTAGGCTCTTTCCATGTTTTGGCTATTGTTGAGAGTGCTGCTATGAACACTGGGTACATGTTCCCCTATGCCTCAGCACTCCTGTATCCCTTGGGTAAATTCTGAGGAGTGCAATTGCTGAGTCATAGGGGAGTTCTACTGTTAATTTTTTGAGGAACCTCCACACTGTTTTTCAGAGGGGCTGCACCAGTTTACATTCCCACCAACAGTGTAGGAGGGTGCCGTGTCTCCACATCCTCACCAGCATCTTGAGTTCTCTGATTTGCTCATTTTAGCCACTCTGACCAGTGTGAGGTAGTATCTCAGTGTGGTTTTGATTTGTATTTCCCTGATGAGAAGGAATGCTGAGCATCGTTTCCTGTGTCTGTTGGCCATCTGGATGTCCTCTTTGGAGAAGTGTCTGTTCATATCTTCTGCCCATTTCTTCACTGGATTGTTTGTTTTTCGGGTGTGGAGTTTGGTGAGTTCCTTATACATTCTGGATATTAGCCCTGTATCTAATATGTCATTTGCAACTATCTTTTCCCATTCTATCAGTTGCCTATTAGTTCTATGGATTGTTTCCTTTGCCGTGCAGAAGCTTTTAATCTTGATGAGGTCCCAATAGTTCATTTTTGCTCTTGATTCCCTTGCCTTTGGGGAAGTGTCAGCTAAGAAATTGTTACAGTTGAGGTCATGGAGGTTGTTTCCTGTTTTCTCCTCTAGGGTTTTGATGGTTTTCTGTCTCTCATTCAGGTCCTTTATCCATTTTGAGTTTATTTTTGTGCATGGTGTGAGAGAATGATCTAGTTTCATTCTTCTGCATGTTGCTGTCCAGTTCTCCCAGCACCATCTGTTAAAGAGGCTGTCTTTTTTCCATCGGATACTCTTTCCTTATCTGTGTATTTTGTGAATTTTTCTATGATATGCCTTGGTGTTGGTTGGCTTTTATTAAATTTCATGGGAGTTCTTGTGCTTCCTGGATTTTGGTGTCTATATCCTTACCAGATAGCAAAATTTTCAGCTATAATTTGTTCATACAAATCTTCTTTCCCTTTTTCTCTCTCTTCAACTTCTGGGACTCCTATGATATGAATGTTATTCCTCTTTAATAAGTAGCTGAGTTTTCTAAGTCCTGTATTGTGATCTTTTGTTTTTGTTTCCCTCTTTTTTCAGCTTCATTATCTTCCATAATTTAATCTTCTATATCACTGATTCACTACTCTGCTTCATCCATCCTCATCATCATGGCAACCATTTGAGACCCCATCTCAGTTATAGCATTTTGAATTTCAGCCTGACTAGTAGCTTTTGTCTTTTATCCCTGCAGAAAGGGATTTTCTGGTGTCTTCCATGCTTTTTTCAACCCCAGCTAGTATTCTTATAATTGCGGTTTTAAATTCTAGTTCAGACATCTTACTTATATCTGTCTTGATTAAATCCTTGGCCATCATTTATTCCTGTTCTTTCTTTTGGAGTGAAGTCTTCCATCTTGTCATTTTGGAAGAAGAAAAAAAATAATAAGATAAAATTTAAAATTTAAATATTAAAACAAAAAAAATCAAATAAAAGCAGCCATATTCTAGGTGTGTTTCAGTGTGCTTAAGTAAAGCTATAGAAATGAGAAAAAAGAGAAAAGGAAAAAAATTAAAAGAAAAAGAAATTAAAAATAAAACAATTTAAATAATAAAATAAAGTAAAAAATAAAATAGAATAAAGATTTTGCTTTTGGGGTGTCTGGGTGGCTCAGTCATCAGTTAAGCATCCAACTTCGGCTCAGGTCATGATCTTACTATTTTTGAGTTCGAGCCCCATGTTGCACTCTGTGCTGACAGCTCTGAGCCTGGAGCCTGCTTCAGATTCTGTGTCTCCCTCTCTCTCTGCCCCTCCCCTGCATACTCTCTCTCTCTCTCTCTAAAATATTAAAAATTTTTAAAAAAACTTTCTATATTGAAGAAAGAAAAAAACCAAAAAGCCCCATAACATAGACAAAAACAGATGGAAAGAAAATGAAAAAACAAGTAAAAAGAACCCAAATGGGGGTAGATCCACTTTTCCCTAGAACTGAAACTTTGTAGTACACTATGATCCATAGACTAAGTGGATAAGAAGGGGTTTTTGCTGGTCTTCTCAGGGAGAGCCCTGCTGCTGTTTCTCAGGCCAATTTGCCCTAGTGGGGATGTGCCTGGAGAGTACAGGTGGATAGGGCTTGTTATAACAGCTACATTCTCCATTTTATGGTACTGCTTAGCTCACTGGGGTTGATTGCTACAGGTGAGCTAGGGGTGAAAATGGCTTCACCCCACTGTCTAGTCTCTATAAGTGGGAATTTTGCATCTTCACAAATGTGTGATCAGCTGCCCCTATTTTGTCTCAGGCTTCTATTCTCTCCCAACCCTTACTCTGTCCATATCCAAGCTGCTCTCTTGCCAGGTGGCACCTCCCTCCAGAGTTTTATCTCAGATGGGGATGTGTTTCAAAACCCCACACTTCAGAGACCCATGTGGCTTAGACCATGCTGATCATCTGGGGGAGGGTCTTGCTGCGCAATTGCTGGATATTAACTTGTTGCAAAAAACATTCGCAGCAGACCACACAGTAGCAGAGGCTCAGAGTTTATGGTAAATCCCAACACACAGCCATCCCCAGGGTTTGTTGCCCTCAGCTAGTGTCTTTGTTCCTGTATCAGTAAACATGGCAGCTCTCTGGGGCCTGCTGAGAATTTTGCCTGTGGAGAGGCCATATTGCATCTACCAAATGCACCCCAAGTAGAGGAACCCCCCCTCCCTGTGTGGCACACAGATTCCTTAGACCACAATATCTGCTCCTAGGGGATTCACACTGCTTCCTCACCAGAGCATCACTAGGCTCTGAGCTGTCAGCACAGAGTCTACCTTGGGGTTCAAACCCTCAGACTGTGAGATCTTGATCTGAGCTGAAGTCAGATGCTTAACGAACTGAGCCACCCAGGCGCCCCTGTGCTCCTCTGTTTACATAAAACTGTTAGTGTTGAAACTCTCTCCTTTTTCTCTGTCAGTGGTTTTGGGGAACAGATTTCTTGTCCCGTCCCCTGCGAATGTTTTTACTCTTTCTCTCTCTCTTTAGCTACTTTCAGGGGGAATGCTTTTCTTGCATGATTCCAACACACTGTACTGCCTCCCCTTTCTCTCTCTGTGAAAACGGCTCCCTAGCCTCCATGGTATGACAACTTTTCTCTCCCCCAATTCACCTCTGCACACCATATACCTGCCTAGATGTCTTGTTCAAATTGTGCAGATTGCCATGTCAATCCTCAGATTAATTTCCTAGGTGTTCAAAGTGGTTTGATGTTGATGTAGCAGTTTTTCTGGGATGACACAAGGTCCCCATACTACTCTGCCATCTTACCTCTTTGTATTCAGAGTTTTAACATAAAATGAAACTTTTTAGACTATCTGAAGTATAAACACATCAAGAGATATTATTTTTTTTTTCTGAATGCTTTTTACTGAGTCTATTACCATATTGATAGTAGATCTTGCCAAAGCTATTGGCAGATTTGAGTACAGATTTTTTCAGTATTCTTAATACCTTCTTTTGAAAAATAATTAAAAGATAGTAATGATTAGTATTTATTAATGACTACTGGTTATGATGTAGCAGGCACTATATCAAGCACTTTATTTACATTAAATTTATTTAGGCTTATAACAGGCAAAGAAGGCAGGTGTTACGTCTAGTTTTGGATAAGTAAGGTACATAGCAGTTAAGTAAATAAAGCAACTCTATTAATGTCACATAGCTAAAGATGGCAAAGTGAGGATTCAAACATGGGACTGTCTGACTCCCTAGATCCATCTACCTAGTCTAGTGTTATACTGTATAACTTTCTGCCTAAGTTAGGCAGGAGTTCTGCTTGTCAATATTGAACCAAACCGTCTTTGTTTGCCATGGCATAGAAGATTCTCCCCAGAAGAGAAGAGTGTCCTCTTTATTGTTCCCTAATTTTAGCCTTGGACTTGGATGGTAGCCTACATGACTTTTGGCTTTGAGCCTATTTTATGACCTAGTAGTTGAAGAAACAAGCAGTTTATTTTTAAAAAAATAAAACTGTTCAAGGGATATTTCATTTCTCTATTTTTCGTCGTTTTCTGCTATGAAACTTCTTTCATGGAGAGCTTTTCTTAAGAGTTCAAAAAATTATAATAATATTAAAATATGCTATTTGTTAGAAATTTTGGCATAGGTACTCACTCAGAGATCTAGGAGGTTTTTTTTTTAAGCAGAACATTTCTGAGCCCTTTCTTTTCCTGTCTTCTTTCATTCTCCCCACTACCATCCCTCCCCTCAGTTAAGAAATCAAAGGTTTTCAGGGCACCTGGGTAGCTCCGTCGGTTAGACTCAGGTCACGATCTCACAGTTCATGGGTTCGAGCCCCATATCGGGCTCTGTGCTGACAGCTCAGAGCCTGGAGCCTGCTTCTGATTCTGTGTCCCCCTCTCTCTCTGACCCTTCCCTGCTCACGCTACCTCTGTCTCTCTCTCTCAGAAAGAAATAAAACATTAAAAAAAAAAAAAGAAATCAAAGGTTTTCAATGATCTTCAGGGGTGGAAATGTAACTAGATTTTTAAAACTTTGGTCAAATGCCATTCAGTTTCTAAATGTTATCTGTGAAAGGACAAAGTATCAATTAGGCTAGCACTTCTTTCCAAAGAATGACAGTATTTTATATCATAAGCCAGCAATCTGTGGTCTATGTGCTTTCTCCAGTTTCTCCACAGGAAATTAGTTCTTTAAGGCAGCTTTGAATGCACTCGGATATCGAAAGATTTGTCCTTACCTAGCAAATCAAGTTCAAACTTGTACCATACTTTCCAGACCCCTCTTTGCCTCTGCAGCTTGACGTTTTGACATCCCTTATTTTGTGCTTCAATCTCAGTCATCACAGATAGCCTGAATCTCTTGGAGGCGCCATACTTATTCACACTTCTGTGACTTTCCCCATGATGTTTTCTTCCCGGCATGCTCTTCCTATCTCTCTAACTCTCTCTCATCCAAGATATCGCGCCAGTGTCAACACTTCTCCAGAAAACCTTCCTTGAATCTCTGGTTGTTCTTGGTGTCTCTCCTCTGTTTTGGCATAGTCCCCCATGCACACCTGTGGCCTGGCACACACCTTATTAAACCAAAATGATCGGCGTAGGGCTTGTCTTGAGGATAAGATTGGTTTTGCTCATTTTTACCCTCCAAGCTCTTAGCACACTGCCTGGACATAGGAGGTATCATCCTGGACATAGGAAAACAGATGTTTTCATTAAGCTGAACTTCCAGAAGAATGTGGACTAGGCTCTCAGAATACTACCTCTTTCTAGCATGGTGTGACACTGCAGTATAGTTCTGGGCTTGGGACCTGTCCCCTCTTGTGAGTGCTCCTTTGGCCCTTAGCAACAGTTCCACAGTCATTTGTCAAGTTAACTTTGTATTTCAGTCCTGGGGGTACATCTACATTACCCAGCTCTTTGGGCTGCATATTTCATTGAATGTTGACAGGGGACCAGAGGTGGCTAACACAGTGGCAGCACCAAATTCACCTCATAGGCAAGTTCTGTTTGTTTGACGAACTATGAACCAGTATTGAACAATGTTTCAGTGGAAAAGCCAGATACCTGTTTTACTCTTTTACAAAGATCATTTTTGTAATGTGACTTCGCATTCACACGTGACAGCAGTTGCCTGGAACTGAGTAGTGGCTGCATGTTTTGGATGGTTTATCATGGTCCCTACCACTCCTTGGTGAGTCCCTGGCATTCAGGTGCTGCATGTCAGTTCTGTTCCTCTCCATGCACTATTTCTCTTATTGGAGAAAAATATTTTTCTGGAAGGGCAGGAGAGCATCGTCGTTCAGGGTGGGGACTTGGGAACTAGATTGCCGGGGGTCAGATCCTAGCTCTGCCACTTACCAGCCACTTCCTACCCTTGTGACTCTTACACGTTAGTCAGCGTCACTCAGTTTCCTTTTCTAGAATATGGAGGTAACAATGAAACTTCTCTCCCAGGGTGGTTGTAGTGATTAAGTGAGTTGATAATATGTGAAGCACATAAACCAATCTGACACATGGTAAACACTGTATGTATTAGTATTATTATTAGTCACGGCTTTAGGAAACGTGGAAAGTAAAACCAAGAGAGGGCTCTGTGTATCAAGAATATATGCCTTCAGGGGCGCCTGGGTGGCTCAGTCGGTTAAGCATCTGACTTTGGCTCAGGTCATGGTCTCATGGTTCGTGAATTTGAGCCCCACATCTGGCTCTCTGCTGTCAGTACAGAGCCTGCCTCGGATCCTCTGTCCCTGTTCCTTTCTGCCCCTCCCCAACTCTCTCTAAAAAATAAATAAATAAATAAATAAATAAATCAACATAAAAAAATGAAAATACATCTTCAGAGAAGCAAGAGAGAATTCATTTGTTGAAGCACTGGCATCCAGCCCTCCTTGCTCACTTACGTTATTGCCTGTGCCTGTGGGAATTTGACCTTGGACCACCTGTGGACTATGACCCTCAAGGGCTGACACTCTAAATTCAGTCTTGATTTGTAGTTGAGAAGCATATGCTTTTTAATCCCTTTCATCACAGATGGGAATCAGTATTTCATTTGTAAAGCATGCATGTTGATTTAAAGTTCAATGCCAATTTTAATTACTGGTACATTTTATTTTAGGGAAACATGCAGAACTCTTGGATCACAGCAGGTGAAGATCCTGGGGTGGATAAAGCTGCCGAGAAAGGATTCTTCCATGGTGATGCGGATGTCAAAGGCGCATCTGCTGGGGCAGCAAAATGGAAACTAGAACTGGTGAGAATTTGGGTGCTTTTCTCTTTTGTACTATATTGTGGTAAGTATGTCCAGCATAAAATTTAGCACTTTAACCATTTTAAAATTTACCATTTGAACAACTTTAAGTGTGTAACTCATTTGCATTAAATACATTCACAGAGTTGTCAACTGTGAACACTTAAAGTTTTCTGTACAACCAGAATTTTTATTATCCCAGACAAAAACCCACTCTTGGGGCACCTGGGTGGCTCAGTCAGTTAAGCACCCAACTCTTGGTTTCCGCTCAGGTCATGATCTCGTGGTTTCGTGAATTCGAACCCCCAGTTGGGCTCTGAGCTGGTAGTGAGGAGCCTGCTTGGGATCCTCTCTCTCTTTCTCTGTCTCTGTCTCTGTCTCTCTGCCCCTCCATGATTCGTGCTTTCCCTGTCTCTCTCAAAATAAATAAATAATAAAAATAAAAAACTCTATACCCATTAAATAAAATTTCCATTCTCCTCTCTCCTAACCCTGTCTCCTTTCCGTCTCTATGAATTTTTCTAGTACCTGGCGTATAAGGAATCAAACAATATTGGCTCTTCTGTGTCATCGAGCATAACATTTTCAGGGTTCATCTGAGGTAAAGCACATAAGCAGAATTTCATTCCTTTTTCATATTCCATTTGTGTACATACCACACTTCATCCATTCATTTGCTGATGAAATTTTAGTTTGTTGCTCAGCCTTTCGGCTCTTGTGAGCAAAGCTATCATGAACATCAGTGCAGAAGCATCTGCTTTCACCCCTGCTTCCGTTTCCCCCGGATATATAACCAGAAACGGGATTTTGGATCCTCTGGTAAGTCTTCATTCTTTTTCCTTTCTGCTCCTCAACCTCCATCATTTCATGTGTCCTCGCTTCAGGTTTGCAGGTTCTTTGTTCTGCTGCTCAGATGTGCTCTTCTATACCTTTGGTGAATTTTTTATTTCAGTTACTGTACTTTCTGGCTCCAGGATTTTTGTTTCATTCCTTTTATCATTTGTTTTCTTAAATTTTTAAAGGTTTTATTTGAATTCCAGTTAGCACACAGTGTTATATTAGTTTCAGGTGTACAGTGTTTTCTTTATTTCTTGTGGTTCTTTGGACATTGACCAGTTTCCTCTTAGCTCTTTGAGCATTTTTAAGACAATTGTTTTAAATTATTTTTCTAGGAGGCCTGGTGTCTGCAGATTTTTTGTGGTAATTTCTGTAGATTTATCCTATCCCTCTATGTGGGTCATATTTTCCTGTTCCTTTGTATGCTTTTGATTTTGTGTGTGTGTGTGTGTGTGGCTGAAAATTGGACATTGAAATGAACTATTATGATGTGGTAACTCTGTAAATCCCATCCCCCACTTCCCCATGGTTTTCTGCCTCTTTTATTGTTGAAGGTTGTGTTTTCCTTTTGTTTTGAGACTTTTCCAATTTATTTCTGTAGACTATTCCTTGTTGTGTGTGATCACTGAAGTCTGTTTCGTTAGCTCACATTCCGCTAGTGTGGGACAGATTTCCCCGAATGCCAGGAGCTTTTCCCCGAATGCCAGGAGCTAAAACAAGTAAAACAAACCATCACCACCAACACACATACACAGAAAACCCAAAACGAAGAGCCACCTCTGCCCGTCTTTGTGGATTGGCTCCGTGCTGGGGTGTTCCTTCAGCGTATAGCTGGGCTTGCTCTTGGCGCAGAGATCAGCTGGAGTGAAAGCTCAAGGTCTTCCCGAGCCCGAGCAAATATCTTCCTGGGGAAGGCTTTCTAAATGTGCCCTTGGCTTTCTAAATCCCCTCACACACACGCTGATTTTAAATGTCCTCACTTCCCAGAGCCTCAAATAATTTTATTTTCGGATCAAATCATGCTTTCAGATCATTTGATGTGTGTAACGGGCCTTTTTTTTTTTCCTATTTGAAATCTTATTTGCATTAAGTATGATGTGGCAGAATTGATCAACAATGATGAAGATGTAAAAATGACACCGTAGGGGCACCTGGGTGGCTCAGTTGGTTAAACGTCTGACTTCAACTCAGGTCATGATCTCTTGGTTCGTGAGTTTAAGCCCCGTGTCAGGCTCTGTGCTGACAGCTCAGAGCCTGGAGCTGCTTCGGATTCTGTGTCTCCCCCTCTCTCTGCCCCTCCCCTGCTCATGCTCTGTCTTTCTCTCAAAAATAATAAATAAGCATTTAAAATTTTTTAAAAAATGACACTATAAATGGAGGGTTCTAGAGGGAGGTAGGATGGAATATGGTTCAGTTCTCATTATCGTCTGTAGGTTTTATTGATCGAGTATCTGGGTGGCTCAGTCGGTTGTGCATCTGACTTTTGATTTCAGCTCAGGTCCTCATCTCCTGGTTTGTGGGATCGAGCCCAATGTTGGGCTCCGCACTGACAGTGCGGAGCCTGCTTGGGATTCTCTGTCTCCCTCTCTTTCCGCCTCTCCCCTGCTCATGCACACAAGCATTTGCACTCTCTCTCTCTCAAAATAAATAAACTTAAAAAAAAAAAAAGAATTTCTCTCTTACATCTCCTCTTAGTGTTGTGTTTATAATGGTTCTAGATTCATTTTTCTCCAGTTTGTGGCAAACTTCAGTCCCTACATCTGTGTGCCCTCTGTCCCTGGTCCTCCTCACTGTTTCTGAAGGGTTTTACTCTTGTACTGATCTCTCACTCTTGTATCTTTACTCCCTCTTTCCTGGGTTCTTCTCAACAGAGCATGTGCTTTACTAGCTCCCATCTTAAATCAAGCATGTATAAAATATATTCTCTCAACCCTATGCTTTTTCCAAACTTTCACCCAACTATTGCGCTTCTTCATACCGAAGCCTTCCCAAACAGTTGTCCACATTCATGTCTCCATTTCTCCCTCCCATTCTCTCTTTAACATACTTCAGTTGAGCTGATACTTCATGTTGACCTAAACTTGTTTTTTTCAAGGTCACTAATGACCTCCACAGATCAGTCCACGTCTTCCTGAGCCTTGCAGCAGCATTCTATAATACGTATAGCTCATGCCATATTCCTTTACATGTCTAATGGCCCCATTTAACATATATTCAGGAAAATGCACAAAACAGGGGCTCCTGGGTGGCTCAGCTGGTTAAGCATCTGACTTGATTTTGGCTCAGGCCACAGTCACACAGTTTGTGGAACTGAGCCCTGCATCAGGCTCTGTGCTCACAGCATAGAGCCTGCTTAGGATTCTCTGTCTCCCTCTCTCTGTCTCTGCTCCTCCCCTGCTTGTGCTTTCTCACTTTCTTTCAAAATAAATAAATAAAAATTTCAAAAAAGTGCACAAAACAAAAATGTGCAGCTTAATAGTTTATGACCTAATGAACACCCGGGTGTGATTGTCACCTGTAAGAGGTGTCCAGAAGCCCTCTCAGTGCCCAGAAGCCTGTCCCAGAAGCCCTCTCTGTGCCCCTCCTAATCGTTGCCCCCTCATTCCCTTAGAGCTAATCACTATCTTGACCTTTATGAAAATTGCCTAAGCAAGATCTCTGCACACCTTAGTTGATGTCTGCCTGCATTTTTAAACATTGTAAACACTGGGTCACACAGTGTGTATTTGTCCATGTCTGGATTTTTTTAACATTATATTTGTTAGATTCATACATATTGTTGCATGTGGCAGATGTTTGTTCATTTTCAGGGGTGGGTCTACTGTGTAAATATACTACAATTCATTTATCCATTTCTCAATTGATGGATTTTTGTGTTATTTCCAGTTTGGGGCTATTGTAAATGTTGCTGCTATGAACTTTCTATCTATGTATCTATCTATATATCTATGTATCTATCTATCTATTTTAGAAGGAGAGAGAGTATGAGAGAGAGAGTATGAGCAGGGGAGGGCAGAAGGGAAGAGACAGAATCTTATTTCTTTATTAAAATTTTTTAATATAATTTATTGTCTAGTTGGTTTCCATACAACAGCCAGTGCTCATCCCAACAAGTGCCTTCTTCCATGCCCATCACCCACTTTCCCCTCTCCTACCCCCCATCAGTCCTCAGTTTGTTCTCTATATTTAAGAGTCTCTTATGGTTTGCCTCCCTCCCTCTCTGTAACTTATTTTTCCCCTTCCCCTCCCCCATAGTCTTCTGTTAAGTTTCTCAAGATCCATGTATCAGTGAAAACATATGACATCTGTCTTTCTCTGACTGATTTATTTCACTTAACATAATACTCTCCAGTTCTATCCACACTGCTGCAAATGGCCAGATTTCATTCTTTCTCATTGCCAAGTAGTATTCTCTTGTATATATAAACCATATCTGTAGAAATAAACAATATAGAATCCAAATCCAAAAAAAAAAAAAAAAAAACAAACCCTAGTAAAACAGATCAATGAAACCAAGAGTTGGTTTTTTGAAAAAAATAAACAAAATTGATAAACCTCTAGCCAGGCTTCTCAAAAAGAAAAGAGAGAAGACCCAAATAGATAAAATGATGAATGAAAATGGATTTATTGCAACCAATTCCTCAGAAATAGAAGCATTTGTTAGGGAATACTATGAAAAATTATGTGCCAACAAACTGGACAACCTGTAAAAATGGACAAATTCTTAAAAAAATTTTATTAGAGAGAGACCATTGCTCCGTGCCCCCCAGCATGTTGTATCGTCAGGTTTTCTGGTGGGCTTGTGGTGCTATGTCATGGTGGTTTTCATTCGCAGTTCTCCGATTCTTCATGAGACTGAATACTTATTGGTGTGCTCCTCCGTGAGGTACATGTTCAATACCTGCACATTATTTTGACTTATCTGACATTGGCTTTTTTTTTTTGAACTTCTTTGTGTGTTCTAGACATAAGCCCTTTGTTGGCTGTATCTGTTGTAAATATATTTTCCCGCTCCATGGCTTGCCTTATAATTGTCTTGATAGTTCTATTCATTTCTTTCTCTTGTTTTCTCTCTTTTTTTCTTTCTTTCCTTCATGACTAAAATTCCTTAATTTTAATGTCATCCTGTTTATCAGTTTTTTTCCCCCTTTATTGTTTAGTGCTTTTGGTGTCCTATTTAAAAGATGAGATCTTGCCATTTGCAACTATGTGGATGGAACTAGGGGATTATGCTAAGTGAAATTAGTCAGAGAAAGACAAATAGCATATGACTCTACTCATATGAGGAATTTAAGATACAAAGCAGATGAACATAAGGGAAGGAAGCAAAAATAATATAAAAAAGGAGGGGGAAAAAACATGAGAGACTCTTTATATGAATATAGAGAACAAACAGAAGGTTGCTCGAGAGGTTGTGAGAGGGGAGATGGGCTAAATGGGTGAGGGGCGTTAAGGAATCTACTCCTGAAACCATTATTCCACTATATGCTAATTAACTTGGATGTAAATTAAAAAATTAAAAAAATAAAGTGAGTTTCTTATAGACAAAAAAAATGTATCCCTGCCCCAGATCATGAAGAGATTCTCTTAGATTTTCTTCCGGAAACTTTATAGTCTTGTTTTTAACATTTCAATCTATAATCTACCTGGAATTTATTTTTATATTTGATGTGATGTGTAAGGGTCAGCTTTTATTCTTTTCTCATATGGTTGTTTACACATATATGAATATAACATACATATATAAATACATACACACACATATTAAACACTTGTTGAAAAGATGGTCCTTTGTCTGAATCTTTGTCACAAATCAGGGGTACATAAATGTCTGGGGCTCTGTCTTCTATTTCCTTGTTCTTTGTGCTACAACTATCCTCTCTTGATTGCTGTAGCTTTCTACCTGGTAGACTACTTACATCTTCCAACATTGTACTTTGTCCCCAAAAGTGTCTTATCTCTGGCCTTTTGTATTTCCAAATACATTTTAGAATTAATTTTTCAAGTTCCAAAAAACCATATATGAGGTTTTGATTGAGACTGTGTATTTTTTACATTTTTTAAAATGTTTATTTATCTTTGAGAGAGAGACAGAGCATGAGCAGGGGAGGGGCAGAGAGAGAGGGAAACACAGAATCTGAAGCAGCTCCAGGCTCTGAGCTGTCAGCACAGAGCCTGACATGGAGCTTGAACTCATGAATGGCAAGATCATGACCTGAGCCAAAGTTGGACACTTAACTGACTGAGCCATCCAGGCGCCCCTTGTCTGAGATTGCCTTTAAGCTAAAAGTCATTTAGGAGAAAATATATCTTTATGATACTGTATTATCTAATCTATTAAACTTATGTATTACTCTATTTATATGACATCTTTAATTTTTGTCAATAACCTTTTACAGTTTTTTTCTTTTTTAAACTTTTTAATGTTATTTATTTTGAGAGAGACAGAGACAACACACTGGGGGGGCGAGGATGGGGGGCGGGAATCCCAAGCAGACTCCTCACTGTCACTACAGAGCTCGAAGGGGGGCTTGAACTCACGAAACCATGAGATCATGACCTGGACCTAAACCAAGAGTTGGACACTTAACTGACTGAGCCCCCCAGGTACCCCCTCCAAGATTATTTTTAATGTTTTTTTCCTCCCCTGTTATCTGTTCAATTATAAAATTCTGTCAATTTGGTTTTATATAACTCCATACTAAATTCTTTTCTCTTCTTACTGTTTGATTACTCTTGTTTATGTGTGCATCTCTTCCGTACGTATTTGTGGCGCACTTCTCCATTGGTCTTCCCTTTCCCACGCTTCAGAGGGACTTAAGAATCAAATATGATAAAGTTTTCAGTGTCCAGCCAATGCCTCTACTACATGGAGACTACATGAGTTGTCTGGGGAAAGGCCTTGTGTATTTATTCTCATGGCCCATTCTTACCTGTTCCAACCCATCTCTATCTCTTCTTCCACCCATATTTTATTTGTACGGATACAGATCTGCTTACTGGCCAAATACTCAGCATGTTTTCTCACTTGCCTTTTGCTCTGTTGGAAGTTAATCCTTTAAGTTTTAGCACTTCTTCTCCTCTTAAGCCGAATTACAAGTTCCTGCCTTTGTGATTTCATTTTACCTTCTAACTGCCTCACTGGGGTGAATTACATATAAGTGAAATTGTCCATGTATATGCAGGGTTTTTTTTTGTTTTGTTTTGTTTTTTGGGATTATATATTTGAGAGAGAGAGAGAATGCACAAGTGGGAGAAAGGCAGAGAGAGAGAGAGAGAGGAGAGGAGAGAATGAGAATCTTAAGCAGGCTCTGTGCTCAGCGCAGTGCCCGACATGGGGCTCGATCTCATGACCCTGGGATCATGACCTGAGCTGAAACCAAGAGTCAGACACTCAACGGACTGAGCCACCCAGGTGCCCCTGTCCATTTGTTTTTCTCTTCCGTCCTAGATGATAAGCTTCCTGAGGTTAAAGGCATCTTCATCTTAGATACCCAAAATATGTTGGTAAAATGAAAGAATGTGGGACACCAGCAGACCCTTGTAGCTAGTATATCAGTTTGGCCTGCCATTTATTGTGATTCATAACTTTCCTTTTATCATTTATGCAGTGCACATTTATTATATGTCTATGTGCAGCAGTCACAGAGGGGGATTCTAGTAAGATCTGATCCTTGCCCTCACAGACCGTAGAGGTTATAATTATTTTTTCCCAGAGTCGTACTTTTATTTATTTGTTTGTTTGCTTGTTTGTTTATTTTCACATCACACTTTTAAAAGTAAGACCTGATGAATGCAATTTTGAAAAAATTGGGGTGAGGGGCAGCACTAATAACCATTTCATGACTCAGTATTTTTTGCAGGTATACACTCAATAAAAGTATAAAATTTCGGGTGGACTAGGGAGAGTGTTCTTGAGAGAACACATTAATTTTCCTCTTGGGTAAAAGGAAAAAAATTGAGTTTAATATGAATAATTGAACCTTGTTTATAAAGCACGGGACATGGAGAAAATGTACACTTTTTGCTTTCTTTTGTAAAGGAGAGACTGAGACTTACTTATGAAGAAAAGAGCGAAGTCCTAGAATCTCAATTGAGGATTTTGAGGTAAAGTATCATTGTCCATTTAGAAAATCATAGCAAAAGCATAATCTTTCAAATATATTTGGATGTTTGCTGACCTTCCCTTCTTACTCAATATAAGAGTTACTTGATGACATTTTATGTATAGTAGAAGAAATATCCTTAGCTTATTAAAGGATAAGGGGGCGTAAAATTGTTTAGTCCTTTTCCAAATCACATTTCCCAAGAACTGTGAGCTAAATTACAAATTTTATGCCTTCCTCAGTTATGAAATATTTGTGTTTATAGAAATAAGAGTCACTAGCTGCTCTGATAGAAACCATGCTTTTAAAATAAAATACTGAAAATGGGGCGCCTGGGTGGCTCAGTCAGTTAAGTGTCTGACTTTGGCTCAGGTCACGATCTCATGGTTAGTTGGCTCAAGCCCCGCGTCGGGCTCTGTGCTGACAGCTCAGAGCCTGGAGCTGCTTCAGATTCTGTGTCTCCCTCTCTCCCTGACCCTCCCCTGTTCATGCTCTCTCTTTCTCTCTCTCTCATAAATAAATAAAACATTAAAAAAAATTTTTTTTAAATACTGAAAATAAAGCATTCTAGTTTTCAACTTCCACGGAGGTATTGTTTTTCTCTATAGGCATTTGTGTCTAATTTTTAAAATTGTGACCATAATAGTTTGAATATTTTTCTGTACGTGATGAATATGAGAATATATCCACCCCCTTCTCCGTGGGGTTGTGTTCCAAGGCTCGCAGTGGATGCCTGAAACTGGATGGTACAGAATGCCGTATATATTGTTTTTTCCTGTACGTACGTCCCTGTGATAAAGTTAGTAAGAGATTAGGCACAGTAAGAGATTAACAGCAATAACTTACAATAAAATAGAACAGCTATAACAATACACTGTAATAGCAGTTACATGAATGTAGTCTCAAAATATCTTATTGACCTTCTTGTGATGATGTGAGATCTAAAATGCCTGTGTTGAGGTGGAGGGTGGTGAAGGATGTGGGTGAAGCAGCCTAGGCTACCACTGACCTTCTGATGCTCTGTCAGGAGGGTCATCTCCTCCCGGACCTCAGCTGATGGTGGGTAACTGAACTCATGGAAAGTAAAACTGTGGATAAGAGAGAGACTTCTTTTTTTAATTTTTTAAATGTTTTATTTATTTTTGAGAGAGAGAGAGACAGAGTACAAGTGGGGAGGGGCAGAGGGAGAGGGAGACACAGATTTGGAAGCAGGCTCCATGATCTGAGGTGTCAGCACAGAGCCTGACCTGGAGCTTGAACCCATGAACTACGAGATCATGACCTGAGCTGAAGTGGGTGCCTAACCCACTGAGCCACCTAGGCACCCCTCTATAGATACTTTTTTCATGAAAAAAAACCAGTATTTTTAAAATGGCTTATTTTTTTGCATTCTTGCTTTTTATCTTGCTTTATTATATTTTGATGTCTACTGTGTTTTGAATCTTCAGTTAAAAATTTTTTTTAAATGTTCATTTATTTATTTTGAGAGGGAGAGAACTTGAGCAGGGGAGGGGCAGAGAGAGGGAGAGGACAGAGGATTTGTGCTGACAGCAGAGAGCCCTATGTGGGGCTTGAACCCACGAACTGCAAGATCATGATGTGAGCCGAAGTTGAACACCTAACTGACTGAGCCACCCAGGTGCCCTGAGTCTTCAGTTTTTAAGTTAATATATTTCTAGGTCACTATACTATGGAAATGTGACTTCTGTTGTCTCATTCAGAAGTCAAGTATGCTATCTTTAATTATATTAGAATACCACTTTGTAATGACTTTATTCCCTGCATCCTTCTGGGGTTTTTCCCCTTTAGCATAACTTAAGAGTATTTAAAGAGGTATTTTCTTTCAGAAAGAGTTAAAACCTCCGCTCTTAGAAACTCTGGCTGTTTTGGTACTTCTTTCTTTTCTCTTTTCTTTCTCTCTCTCTCTCTCTCTCTTTTTTTTTTTTGCCATTTCAAGTAATCAGATCTACCTGAGTGTTTTGAATTGAAACTGACAGAAATATTAATGCAGACCTTTTGACTTTGTAATGTGCTTCCAATGTTATTTTTATAAAGCCTTTTGAAAGTTAGACTTTTTCTTTTTTTTTCCTTAAAGAGTTTATTGTCAAGTTGGTTTCCATATAACACCTAGTGCTCATCCCAACAAGTGCCCTCCTCCATGCCCATCACCCCCCTCCCCCTCCCCCCACCCCATCAGCCCTCAGTTTGTTCTCCTTGTTCAAGAGTCTCCCATGGTTTACCTCCCTCCCTCTTCCCAACTATCTTCCCCCTTCTTCTCCCCCATGGTCCTCTGTTAAGTTCCTCCTAATCCTCCTATACGTGCAAACATATGGTATCTGTCCTTCTCTGCCTGGAAAGTTGGACTTTTTCTATACGGTACTTAAAAAGAAAACCTAGTATGTATGTTGGAGAGAGTATCTTGGGCATGGGGCAAAATCAGCTGCCCCCCTCCATCTTAGACTCCTTACATTAGCTTTTTAACCCTTAGATTGCCTCTGGATCTTTTCCACCTCCTCCAGGCTGCCAGAAAGCTCCCCACATCCCAGAGATGAGGTAGTGTGTGACAGCCAGGTGTCTTGATTGTTGGCTTCTCCTCTGTGGCAGCCAGTTAGAGTAGCTGCAGCTCCCTGAATTTAATAGAAACTGACAACAGAGAGTTGAGTCAGACGGAGATCAAATGCCTGCTTTCAGGAGTCCAAGTACTTAAGGGCCTTTTTTTCCTTTGTAAGCTAAGAAGTGGGCTTTTTTGTTTTTAGTTTAGTTTAGTTTTTTATACAGTGGGAGAGTCAGTTATCCAAGCTGATTTTGCCAAAGCTTTATGAGAAGGGATGGGGGTAGAAATACAACCCATACATTTCATCCTTATAAAGTCAGTTTGGAGAAAAACCTCTTCCAGAAGCCCACTTTCTTTTGAAATAGCTCTTGATAGAACTTTGTGGTTAGATCATTTTTTTAGGTTCTTTTTTTTTTTCCTTCTAAAGAAGAATGGGCAATAATAAATTACTCATGGGCAAAATCTGTGAGCTTTATGGAATCTATTGAGGTACTCGGCAAATTTCAAGCGTTAACACTTGGAATAGGGTATTTCCCTCAATACAGGGATATTGTATTATGTTGCCTTGCCTCTTTATTAAGAGAAACTATTTAAAGTTTTTATTTGCAGCTTTACTTTTGATTTGTGGGTAATATAATGTCAAGGAGATGGGATCCTTTCAAAAGAGAGTCGACATCAAGAGGTAGACTAATCTGTGGTCTAAAATCTTACAAGAACTTATGTTAATTATTTAATATATTCAAATCTCATTTTATCCAAAGTGTCAATTACATAATCACATCTATATTCAGGGTTGTGGTAAGAATTAATGTATACAGAGCGCCTCATAAGGTAAACACTCATCAATGATAGTAGGAGTTATCACGGTGAAAATAATGTATCTGGTCATTTTGCTAGAACTTTCTTTCCCTTCTTTTCAGGAAAGACTTAGCTGAATATCAGAAAAACTGTGAAGATCTTAAAGAGCGACTGAAGCATAAAGAGTCTCTTCTTGCTGCGAATACTTCTAACCGGGTTGGTGGCCTGTGTTTGAAATGTGCTCAGCACGAAGCTGTTCTTGCCCAAACCCATAATAACGTTCACATGCAGACCATTGAAAGACTGACTAAGTAAGTGTGCTTCTCTGTGTGCAGGCTTTGGTAACGTGGAAAGTTGCATCTTTAAAGGAGCACTGTGTTTTTTATTGCAGTGCTGGCTCATGAGTGACACTGAGCTTCAAGTAAAATGGACTTGAAAAGGTTCCTCCACCGTAGCTTTCTTGAAGACAGCACAGCTGGGTTCTTGCTGAGGGTGTGCGAGCAGTCATTTAGGACAAGTGATTTATCTCTCTAGGCTTCAGTCTCATCTTGAAGTGAGGGAATGGACGTAGGGAGTCTTTACAATTCCCCGCATGTCTAGGAGTCTATAACTGCAAATCCAACACTGTTCTTAACAAAACTGAGTTTGTGAGGCTCTCATGTTCTGATGTTGCCAAGTCCTGGATTTCGTGCCGCAGCGTAGGTAGGATGAGTTCTTATCACGCCTTCGTCGCGCGTCTGCTGTGAAGAATATTACCAGTGCATTGGAAGAGGGACTCACTATATCCGAGTATCAATATTTGAAGATCAGCTGCGGGCGGACAAGTTACGAATGACCTTTCCTGTAGTCCGTCTAGGCTGAAATACGACAGTTCTCAGTGTGTACCCTTTTGTCCTATTTTCATATTCCAGGGAACTGTTTTCCTCTGCAGGGTTCTCCCGTGCGGTTGAGAATTGCTATTTCCGAGACTGTCCAGTGGTGATTTGCAGTGTGTGTTCGCCCCTACTGTTACCTGTGCTTCAAGGTCACCCCTGTCTCTTTACTTGGGCTCATTTAAGTAGCTCAAACAGCACCTCCTCCAAGAAGTATTCTCTGGCCCACCTCATCCCACCTTGTCTTCAGTTGATTTAGGCTCCTCTCTTCCATGATTTTATGAGCTGTTGGAGGCGGCACGGGTGATCTGTTCATGTCTGTAGGCCTGGCTTCTAGCAGAGGACCTGGCCTGTGGTAGATGCTCTGTGAGTGTTTCCTGCTCGTAGGACAAGGCATTTTGGCCTTTGCTGCTTAACAGTCAGAGATCCTACTGTCGGACCTGGTGTGGAGAATGGAAAGACCTGTTCATTACAGTCAGGCCAGTATTACTCTGTGGTTTGACCTCTGGACAAATGACTTCTCCGTGTCTGGACTTGTTTGGAGGTTTTAGGGGGTGCTTAGCCTTGGGGCTAGAGCACTAGCTTTTGAGTCAGACTGGCTGCCGAGATTAATTCTCTGTTCTACCACCAACTACCTGTGTAACCTCACGAAAGTTACTTAACCTCTCGTGCCTCAATTTCCCCATTTTTAAAATGGAGATAAAAGTACCTGGTAGGGGTATTTTGAGATTTCATTAAAAGAATACCATACAGTGCTTAAAATGGTCCCACCAGTGATGTGAAAAATTAAAAAAAAAACACAGAGATACGAAGAAAACACCTCAGTTTTTTTATTATTTGTCAGTCCAAATTACAAATGCTCCATAAATATTAAAATTCCTCTGTACCCCTCCTATTCCAAAAGCAATCAAAATGCCATGGTTTCCACACATGATTCATCTGTTGGTTTTTATATAAAAACTGAATTTTCCAGTATGGACTGACTGGCAGTTTTTATGATCTCAGCTGATGGTTCTGAGATATTTGTTAAATATCATATTATTAAATATATTCTTAAATTATTCATATAGATTTCATGTAACTATGAAATTTATTAAATATATATTAAATGTATTTTCAGATCCAACTACCATGTGGTACACATTTATATATGCTAAGGATTCTGCCAGGCAGTTTAAAAACATACCTTTTTTAATCTTAGTAAAGCAGAAATATGAGGTAAATATTATTACTGCCATTTTGTGGCTAGAGAAACTGAGACTCAGAGAAATTAAAATTTTGCCTGTTTACTTTTGAAAAAAACAATAGAGCCTTATCTCACAAAAACAAATTCAAGGTGGCTTAAAGACCCAGATCTAATTCAGGGTATAAAAATATTAAAAGCAAGTATAGAAAATTATTTTCATGGTGTTCGGCTAAAGTCCCATGCATGGTATGGAAAATGAATGGCATAAAGGAAAAAGAGTATACGTTTAACTTCATTTTAAAAAAGCTTTCTCCTTTTAAATGTTTGTTTATTTTTGAGAGAGAGGGCATGTGTGCATGCATATGTGGGGGAGGGGAAGACAGAGGGGGACAGAGGATCCGAAACAGGCTCTGTGCTGACAGCAAAGAGCCCAACATGAATCCTGAGATCATGACCTGAGCCGAAGTCAGATGCTTAACCAACCAGCCACCCAGGTGCCCCCAAAAGAAACTTTTTATGATACAATAATACAAATTAAAAGACTGGGGAAAATATTTGCACGTTACATAACAAAGAATTGGTATAATATATACAGACTGTCCTTTGAAACACAAAGGACAAACTGCCCAGTTGCAAAGTGGATAAAGGATAGGAATTGGTGAATTCCCCCAAGGAATATGTATTTACAAAATGGGGTAGTTCCGGGGAATGCTTTTGCAACGTTATTTGTAACGGTGTTGTGATATTGTGATAGGATCAGCATTGCATATTTTGGTCTTCATCTCTGGTTCCTGGCATATAGCTCCTAAAACCCTTGTAATTTCCTAAGTGGTAGGAAGAGAAGAACATCCATTGTTTGGGTTTTGTCCCCTGCTCCTGAAATAGCTCTGGAGCATACGGGCGAAAGGCACATCATTTGTTTTTCTTAACAAGCTCCTTCCAACCACACCTGGGTTTATGTTAACAAGGCAACTTCTGGAACCCCAGTAAGGATGGTGTGCTGGTTGCCAGGGGAAGCATCCTGGTGAGGAGAGAATTGGGACTTTCAGCCCCTAATCCCCAGTCTCTGGGATGTAGGCCAGGGAATAGAGGTTGAGTTCAGTCACCAATGACTAATGATTTAATCAACCGTGCCTATAGAACTGCCATAAAAACCCTAAACCATGGGATTTGGAGGGCTTCCGGGTTGGGGACCAAGGTGCCAGGCGGGTGGCATGCCCAGAGAGAGTGCGGCAGCTCCACGCCCTTTCCCACATACCTTGCCCTGTGCATTCCTTCGCTTTACCTGTAGTGAGTTGTATCCTTTACAATGAATGGGGAATAGTAAGTAAAGTACTTTCCTGAGTTCTGTGAGCTGTCGTAGCAAATTATGAAAGCTGAGGAAGGGGTCAGAAGAACCCCTGATTTGTGGCCAGTTGTTCAGAAGTGCAGGTGACGAGCCGGGACTTGAGAGTGGCACCCAAGGCCGGTGGACAGTCCCGTGGGGCTGAGCCTTACCCTGTGGGGTCTGCGCCGACTCCAGGAAATTAACGTCCCCTCTGAGTATCAGCTGAGAGTTAGAGAATCGCTTGGTGTGAAAAACCCGCATGTAATGTGTCAGAAGAGTTCTGAGTACAGACACTGTAGAAGAAAACAGAAGTGTTTCTTTTGGGCTTGAACAACTAAATATCCGTCAGAGGTTTACATACATTATGTTACGCACAGTAAAAGAAAAAGAGTGAGGTAGATCTAGATATACTAAGCTCCACAGAAGATTTTTGAAGGAAAGAAAATAAGATGAAAAAGACACATGTGATACGAAACTGTTTGTATTTTCATTTGTAAAAGTCCATGCACAACCATACGGTGAATTTTGTCCAGGTTCATACACACACATAGAAAAAGGTTTAAAAGGATAAGCACTCGGTGTTTAATAGTGATTACCACTGGGTAGGTGGAGGAAGGCACTGAAATTGAAAGTATGTGTCACACGGGCCTTTAACCTTGTTGATAATTAATTCTTCAAGAAGATAATGAAAAATTAATTTAAAAAGGGCAGAAAGCATACCCGACGTCACACAGAGGAAGACAGGCAGAGTTCAAGTCGCCCAGCACAACCAAACCAAACCTTAAAAGCAGGGTTTCTTTCCCTACTACCTTTCCTATTATCCTCGTAGGTCATGAGAAAAGTATTTTAAGAGGAAGCTACAATGTTTACATTGATTTCAAGGCTGGCAGTCATTTAGAAACTAGAATCTTAGTTCTGTGCTCCTTTGTCTCTATCCTAAATTTCAGCTCTTAGCCTTTTAAAATAAATGGCACCCTTCTCAGTTCAATTTTCTGCTTTGTCAGCATAGCACTGACTCCTGTTCTACTTTAATAACAGAGTACAGTGGAAGGCCGCTGCTTTTGTGGTCAATGAAACCTTTGTCTAGAGGATTCCTTTGGCCTAAGCTGGTGTTCCGCTTCTTTCACTATATTAATGCAGGATGCTGAATATTGAGTGTTATGCCGACTTGGAAGAGTGGCCAGCACTCTTTAGGTCTGGGTTTCTAGTTTTTCGCATAATTAGAAGGCTGAGCCCTCAGTGAGCTGTATCACAGAATTCCCTGCATGACTCTAAGATGGAATGTAAAAAAGCACTTCTGTCCCAAATATGATAAATCAAGAGTGTCCTGGCCTTGAATTGAAATGTGGCATTGTAAGTTCCCTTGTTGATCTGTGAGCCCGGAAGGCACTGGGTAGATGACACAGGACCGACCTGAGTGCAGGAAACGGGCAGGATCAGCCATGACTTAGAGACCAGGCCACCAGCTTGTGTGTGGCGTTTTGTCAGGGCCGTAAGGACTTTCTGGAGAGTATACTTAACCCCTGTTGATGACATGGGATACACTTTAAAAGCTGATTTGAAGTCCACGTAGTGTTTCTGAAGTTCTGCCTCTTACTCGGGCATCATCATGCCTTGAGGTCAGTAAACACCCCCCCCCGCCCCCACTTTCACTTACGGATAGAAATGGCTTCAAATGATAATCAAGGCAGAACTGCTTTATATTAAATTCTCTTCTGTAGCTCATAGTGCCTTGGAGGAGTTTCAGTGTACTGTTCAGAAAGGAGAAGTAATTACTACTGTATTATCCCGGGACTTGAGTCCAGCTTGTGATTTTTTTGAGTGGGTCTTGGCAGTGTTGTGTATGGTTGGCTTTGAGAGACCAGGGCAGGAACTTCCCAGAAATGGGGAACAAGGAAATGTTGTAGTCAGCTTTCTAGACTTTCTTTTAAAAAACAGGGATAATAGTAATGATGCTTAATGATGCTTGAAACTGGTACTCACCGTGGAATAATTGAGGAACTAAAGGCAATTTGTGGGCATTTTATATTTCAAGATGAGGCTCATGTCTATATATCAGACCAACTTTATTTTTTAATGTTTATTTATTTTTGAGAGAGAGCGAGAGGGAGAACCCATGCACGCAAGTGGGGGAGGGACAGAGAGAGAAGGAGACCCGGAATCCGAAGCAGCTCCAGGCTCTGAGCTGTCAGCACAGAGCCCGACGCGGGGCTCAAACCCACAAACCGCGAGATCACGACCTGAGCCAAAGTCGGACCTTTAACCAACTGGGCCACCCAGGCGCCCCTCTTTTCCTTGTTTTAAACATTTGACCATGATTCTTTGGGATCGTTCTCAGTCCTCATTGCTCTGATTGTTGCACTATGTTCCTTAAATACTCTGTGCTTGTCTCATTAGTTGGTTCGTCTGAGAACTCACACCCAAGCTCCTTCCCTTATCTGCCGCTTTAGCTGCTCTTTCTTCTGGATCATGCAGTGGGGCACCATTAATGCTGTATTGCTTGCTTTGCTTCAGAAGGCTCCTTGAGAACGTTTACACGGTGTTCATTAAGCACTCACAGAACTCTGGCCACAGGAGATGGTGACTTAGAGAGCCACCATCTCACACTCACATTGGTAGGCCATGTGCATTGATACAGCTTCCTGCTGGGAGGCGCTCACTCAGGCCTGGGTCTGGGCTGGGGCTGCGGCCTGGGTGCTCTGGAGCAGGTCTGTAGCTGCCCCTGTAGTCATCCTGGGTGGCAGGGATTGGCTGCTCCTGAGGGCCAGGTGATGAGGAGTGGAGTGGGACTGAGAAAGGGGAGCTAAATCAAGAAGGTGACATAGGAGCGGGACCCGAAGCAAGACCTCGTGTTGAGGACAGGGCCGACATGCCCAGAGCCGGGTTCGTTTTGAGCGCTCGCTGTTTGGATGTGAGCGGGCTGAGTTGAGACGAGGCAAAACAAAAAATGCAGCGACTGAGTGGATAATCCCCAATTACCAAAATGGTTCCTGTACTTGCAAGTTGGGCCTGCCTCCTGAGCTTCCTCGGCGGTTTGGGGACACCGGAAAGCATGTGGTGCATTTCTCTGACAGGACATCAGAGTGTGTCTGTCCAGTGGCTCTACAGGTTTTTAGCCCAGTCATTTTATGGGCTCACTGTTGAATGATGAGCTGAGCAAGACATCAGTATTTGGGGCTATTTATCTCTGATGACTGCTTGTGGTCTAAAGTTGGTGAGCTGACAGTCTGAAAAATATTTGAACCAGAGTAGCTAAGCTCCTTAGTTTCCAATTCTAAATAACCTAGTGACTTTTTAAATTTAGATCATAAAATACTAGAACTGAGACGAGTTTTACTTTACCTCCTCTGATGCCCTCCTAAAGCAGAATCACTGCAAATTCATCTGGTCTTTTGCCCTTTATTCCATTGAATATCTACTGTGTGGCAGACTCCTTTTAGCAAGAGGATGCACTGAAAAGAGGTTACGTGTATTAAGCGTTAACTCTCCTGTAAGAAGCATATTAGTTGGATTTTGATCTGTTGTGGTCTGTCAGCATACTATAAACACTGAGCTTTGCTGTTAACTCTTTTTAGTTGGAACTTTGGCTTCAATGATAGCATGGTGTCAGGAACAGATCAGAGCATCACTAAATAGTAACTTGAGTTTCTTAGTTGCTCATACGACTTTAAGAAAGGTGATTATATGATGCCCATTGTGACTTGCAGCCCTTAAACAGTGAGTTTTTATTTTCTTCTAGAATCGTAGGTGCTAGTTGAATTGCATACTTTTTTCTTTTCCTTTTTTTTTTCTAAATAGGCTTCATGCCTAGCACAGAGCCCAATGTGGAGCTTGAAATCATGACCTTGAGATCAAGAGTTGGATGCCCCACTGACTGAACCCCCTTGGACTGCATATTGGTTTTTTTTTTTAACTTTTTAAAAAAAGTTTATTTATTTATTTTGAGAAGTGGGGAGGGGTAGAGGAACAGGGAGAGAGAGAATTCGAAGCAGTCTCTGCACTGTCAATAGAGAGCCTGACATGGGACTTGATCTCAGAACCGTGAGATCATGACCTGAGCTGAAATCAAGAATCAGGAGGCTTAGCCCACTGAGCCACCCAGGCGCCCTAACTGCATATTTTTTTTAAATGTTTATTTATTTTTGAGAGAGAGAGACAGCGTGAGCAAGGTAGGGTCAGAGAGAGAGGAAGACATAGAATCTGAAGCAGGTTCCAGGCTCTGAGCTGTCAGCACAGAGCCCGACGCGGGGCTTGAACCCACGAACCAGGAGATTGTGACCTGAGCTCAAATCAAGAGTCAGAGGCTTAACCCACTGAGCCACCCAGGAACCCTGACTGCATATTGTCATCTTTCATGTTAGAACTTTTTTGATATGCAAATAAATATAAATTTAGTTTTGCCATCATGTAATCTATTTTTTTACTTAACCAGAACAATATAACCTTGCTTTGATTCTTCTATTTTTTCACATAATTGCTGTGTTGGTTAGATTTAATCAAAATAGTGAACTCCATTTTCCTTTCCTTGAGAACAAAAGAATTAAAGAGCAAATTCTTTTTCTCAATTTAAAACAAACCAGGAAGTTCTAAAATGAATATCACTGTGCTCCCATGAATTTTATATTTGCAGCAAGCCTTTTTTTTTTAACAAAAAGCTTTTATGAAACTGCTAATAATTGTAACTTTGTTCAGTATTACATATTTCTTAAAATATGACTGCTTTCCAAATACCACAAATAGTTTAAATTACTTTGTCTTTAAGAGATTTTTTTTTTTACATGGAGTTATTGGTTAATTCTGAAAGCCACTCAAACTCAGAGATTATAATCTTGGAAATCATTGCTCCTTAAATGTTGCTAAATTAAAAAAAAAATCAGAGTTGGCTCTCTCCCAGTAGTTTGGAACTTGGCAAAAAAAGAGGAAACTTCAAGCAGTTACTTCCACTGAATTTGAAACCATGGTTTAAAACTTGAGCTCTCTAACGAAGCATGGAGTGGCATATGTATCAGCTCAACTTAGACTTCTTTGCTTTGTGTGTTTAGAAAGTTGCCCGCCTCATTTTCTCTTTGGTCACCTGGTCATTTTTATCCAGTGGATAAATTCCAAGTATCCTAACGTCTTATATGGGATTTATTTAACCCACAGGACTGGACCTCTGCTATGTTACATGCCAGAGTGTTTTGGCATCTAGTTCCATCTGTCCCCAAGAAAGAGTTAGCCTAGAAGGCTTCTGAGAATTGCTGATGAGGGTGTGGAGCCAGGCAGCGTCCAACCCAGCAGGATGAGATTTGGTTAAATCGTGAGCCTTGTCTGTGGAAACAGGGCACTTGAGGGAGTCAGCAGCACCACCCTTTAAAAGAAGAAATGTGGGGCGCCTGGGTGGCTTAGTCGGTTAAGCGTCCGACTTTCGCTTAGGTCATGATCTCGCGGTTCGTGGGTTCGAGCCCCGCGTCGGGCTCTGTGCTGACTGCCAGCTCAGAGCCTGGAGCCTGTTTCAGTCTGTGACTCCTCTCTCTGACCCTCCCCTGCTCACGCTGTCTCTCTCTCTCTCTCTCCTAGAAATAAATAAAACATTAAAAAAAATTTTTTTTAAATAAAAAAATAAAAGAAGAAATGTGTTCATAAGTAGGTGAAAGAATTTAATTGAAAGAGAAGGGCAGGGGCACTTGGTGGCTCAGTCAGGCTAGCGTCCAACTCTTGATTTCAGCTGAGGTCATCTCATTCATGAGATCGAGCCCCGTGTTGGGCTCTGCACTGGATGTGAAGCCTGCTTGAGATTCTCTCTCCCTCTCCTCCTGTCCCCTACGCCCCATCATGCTCTCTCTCTCCCTCTGAGAGGTAAAAAAGAGGATTGTGGAGGGAAGACAAAAAGGAAAGGATCTATTTGTTCAGATAACTGAGTGAGAGTCTGCAGTATAGACAAGACCTTAGCAACCCCTGAACTTGTTTCTAGTTCCCACCTTCTTTCTTTGTCTTATTCCTTTTTTTCCCCTCCCAGCCCCCAACCTTTTAATGTGTAGACTGACTTCCTCTTTTCTGGACTTGAATCTGCAGCGCGTAGGGGGGCCATCCTGTCCGCAGTAGGCGGCTATGCCTCCAGATGCAGTTGTGCCGTGAAAGCTCAGCCTTTCTGGCCGCTCTGCCTGCGCCTGGCCAGGGGAGGACAGACTCTTTCTCCAGGGTGGGCCTTAGCACGTGCTGAGCCGGCCCAGCCTGGCGCTTCTTCTACTGTGCGTTCATGCCTTTTCCTTTCCGACTCCCGAATACACGATCGTGTGACCATTTCTTGTTTCGAATGTTCTTTTTGTGCCGACAGGGAGAGAGATGACTTAATGTCTGCACTAGTTTCCGTCAGGAGCAGCTTGACAGACGTGCAGCAGAGAGAAGCTGGTGCTTATGAGCAGGTGAAGCAAGCCGTGCTAGTGGCCGAGGAAGCCAGCTTCGAGAAGACCAAGGCAAGTCTCAGACGGTCACGGTAAAGGCACCCTGTCACGGCTCTTTCTTTGAGTATTTCTGTGTCTGTTCTTCCTTAACTAAACTCTTTTTTTCCAAACACGCAAAGCGAACACCAGTCTTTTAATGTTGGGTTTGCTAAATTAAACAGAGTTCCTGTGGTTAGAATTCTTGGTCCTCTGTAAATCCTTGTTATGTTGCTGTTCAGAGAATAGCGTGCAGCGTGGGAAGGTGCTCAGAGACTAGCGTGCCTCACCTCTTCATTTGCCGCTGATTTTGAGGGCTGTGAAAGTCTTTTTAAATTTTTTTTAAATGCTTTTTTTTGAGACAGAGAAAGAACGAGAACAAGTGGGGGAGGGGCAGAGAACAAGGATAGACACAGAATCTAAATCAGGCTCCAGGCACTGAGCTGTCAGCACAAAGCCCACCTGACATGGGGCTTGAACCCATGAACTGTGAGATCCTGACCTGAGCCGAAGTCGGATGCTTAACCGACTGGGCCACCCAGGCGCCCCGAGTGCTGTGAAAGTCTTAATGCCATTTGTACACGTTCATGTATGGCTGCAGGCAGATGTTTCTCCTCCATTCATGAGAGATTTTGAGAACATCCAAATATGCCACAGATAATGAGGAATATATGTGTGTTGAAGAGCATCTTTCGCTATGTCAGAGTCCGGACCCCTGGATGCGAAATCAAGCACATCAAGTGATCACGATAATGACAGTAATAGTTACCACTTCATGATCCGGCAGTGTTGTAATCATGGGGGGTTATTGCCGATTTCTCACTCCGTTTGAGCCCTCTGAAGCTGCCGTGTCTTTTCCCCAGCCCCCCCAGCCCCCCCAGCCTCACTTTGAGTCACTGGTGAGTGCTGTATTGGACAGTGCAGATACAGAACATTTCTGTCATCACAAAGAGTTCTATCGGACAGCTTTGGTCTAAGCCATACAGCAGCAGCAGCATTTTATAAGGCATGGGGCTCTTCAACTCTCTCTTTGGCTCCTTGGTCACTGCCTCATCCATTTGTCTCTGTCTAGTTCATAGACCACTGACCCTCATTGGTTCTTTCTAGACCACTGACCCTCATTGCTTTCATCACTAACGCCCCCTGTGCCTCTCATAAACGGCTATTCATTCAGACCAAACTCCCTAACACACTTTGTCTCCTCGAAGACTCCTAGTTCCTCACTCGCCCTGAACCCTAGCTGTCCCTCAAGGGTACTGTGACCCCCCCACAACCCTCCAGTGAAGGTTCTTTGCCACCCCCGTCACTTCAGCTGGCTGGGATGGAGGGATCAGCATTTATATCCCTCCTTACTGCCATTTTTAGGGCTTTGTCGTCTACCTTAGTGGCCATTCCTCTGCAATCATTGTTGTCTGTCTCCCTTAATTAAATTAAGCTCTCAATCTAGATGCCACTATTTGCGCTAATTTTAAGGGAAATCATCCATCTTATTACTTGGGTTTATAAAATAGTTGTTGGCTATTTGGTACTTATTAAGAACTTTAGCATCTGAGCCTTTTCTCCCTTTTCTTTGTCCATCAGGTTGCTGTGAAAAAATACCATGGCCTGACTGGCTTAAACAGCAAACATTTCTTTCTCACAGTTCCAGGGGCTGTGAGCCCAGGATCAAGGCACCAGCAGATCTGGTGTCTGGGGAGGGCTTGATTCCTGGCTCATACGTGGCCGCCTTCTTACTGTGTCCTCACATGGCCAAGGGGCAAGGGAGCTCCCTGGGGCCTCTTCTGTGAGGCCACTAATCCTATTCGCGAGGGCTCCATCCGAAGGACCTAATAACCCCCCAAAGGCCAAACACTAATACCATTGCACTGGGGGTTAGAGGGGCCTATACATGGAGACCATAGCGCCCTCCACCGACCTCCTTGGGTCATCCTGAAAGGTGTCTACGTCCATGTTGTTAATACATGCACCACCGTGGCACCAGCGCACGTGGCTTGCTTACCCGTCGCGCTTCGCCTGCTCTGCAGTGACTGCCGTGAGAACGGGCGTGCCCATGGGATCTCAAACTCTGCAGCTGCTCTCTCTGACCAGAGCCTCTCCCCGCCTCCCCACCCCCACTAAAGCTACTCATTGCCTTCGTCCCTGCCTCGCCTTCTTTGGCCTCCTCTCACACCTCGTTTTATCTGTTGTCTCCAGGCCGGTCTTCCCTCTCCACTGATACACGAATTTTACATCCCCGGCTGAACTCCCTACATTTGCTCCCCGCAGCCTGCCGTGTCGCCTACCCACCGAGCGGCCCTCCGCCCACCACTGCGCCCCGAGCAGAACCCGGTTGTCATCCCCGCTTCATGCCTGACTTCCACCCAGTCACTAAGTACACATCTTAGTTGCTGAACTTCTCTTGAATTCCTTCCTCACTGTCCCCTGTCCTGTTCAGGACTGCATCACTGCTGGATTTATGAATTACAACGTCCTCTTCCTTTGCCCCGTTCCCTGCTCCGCGGCCGGAAGTGATCCTCTTTCAGGGCAGATTTGACCCTGGGATTCTTCGACTTAAAGTCTGTCTGGGGCTGCCCACTGCCTCCGGGCAGCCTCATGCCCTTTCACAGACATCCTGGGCCTGTCACGTGCTTCCTTCCGGCCTTCCGTGTCACTTACTACTCTCCTCCAACAGACGTGGCCGCTGTCAGCTGGGCAGGGCAGTTGAGTTCAGGGGCCGGGCAAGGTCTTAGTAGCGTCAGCAGACCTAGATCCGAGTGGGCAGCCCCGGCACTCACCAGCCGCGTGACCTAGGGCAACTTACTTAATTCCCCAGGCCACGGTGTTTCCTCGTGTGTAACGTGGAGAGGACACCCGTCTCAGTCTGTTCATGAAGACTGCATGTGATTGATTGATTGATTGATTGAAGAAATCAAGTTTTATTTATTTATTTTGAGAGAAAGAGAGAGAGAAAGGGGGGGAGGGAACCAGTCGGGGAGGGGCCGAGAGAGAGGGAGACAGGATCCAAAGCAGTGTCTGTGCCGTCAGCTGGAGCTGACGTCGGGGCTTGAACTCACAAACTGTGAGATCATGACCTGAGCCCAAGTTGGATGCTTCACCCTCTGAGCCGCCCAGGTGCCCCCAGTGGGGACTACGTTTTAAAGTGGGAATCTGTTATCTTGCAGAGACTTTGGCACACGGTATTTCCTCAGCAACTAGTGCTGCCTCTGGTATTGGCTCCTGCTCCCCTGCTTATGCCCTGCTTCTTCGCCCCTGGGTCTTTGCACATGTCCTGCGAGTTCTTCTTCACTTCCTACCTGGATATATTCTCCCATCTTTCAGGTCTGCCACTCCAGAAAGTCTCTGGGGGCACCTGGGTGGCTTAGTCGGTTAAGCATCTGACTTCGGCTCAGGTCATGATCTCATGGTTCATGAGTTCGAGCCCCGCGTCAGATGAGCTCAAGCCCCTCTTTGGGTGAGCAGAAGCCCCACTTTGAGTCAGCCCCACTTCCCTCTGTCTCTCTGCCTGTAGTGGGATTCCCTCTCTCTGCCCCTCACTCACTTGCACCCTCTCACTTTCAAAAAAACAAAACAAAACAAAAACAAACCCAAAACCTCTGATCCCCCATGCCTAGATTTGACATACCTCAATATGCCTGTATAGCAGGGTTTCTCCACCTTGGCATTGTTGATATTTTGGACTTTAACATAATTCTTTGCTGTAGAGGCTGTCCTTCCTGTGTCTCCTGGGATATCTAGCAGCATCCCCGGCCTCTGTTCACTGGATGCCAACAGTATCCTATTTCCCAAGTTCTGACAACCAAAATGTCTCCATACATTGCCAGAGCTTCCCAGGGGTGTGTGTGCGTGTGTGTATGTGTGTAGAATCGCCCCCAGCTAAGAACTACTCTCATTACAGCACTTATCAGAGTGTATTATTATTTCTTGTTTGTCTTTATCTTTCATCAGGCTTTACAACCTCTGCCATGAAGGAACTTACCCATCTTGTTCCGTATTAAATCTTTAGTACCTTGCACACTGCTTGGCACTTAATAGGTACCCAGCAAACATCCACTCACTAAGGGAATTGTGATCTGTTTACACTAACAGACAAATTCTTTTATTCTTATCTTTCTAGTTTACCCACCTTTCCAGTGCCCAGCGAAAGCCTGATCACACAGTTTTTTGTGTTTTTTTAGGTGACTTTGAGCCTATCAAGCATTGCTGAAGAAAGCCACAGAATGAATTCCATGGGAGGGTGGTACTGGTCACCTTCGGTTGTTAGAAGTACTGTTTAGCAATTATTGTCTTTGCAGTTGACCACCTTCGGTAAGGTAGGCAGGAATTCCGCTTCCCACGCTTCCCCAACTCTGCTCTTAGCTCCTCACACGGTGGTCGCCCTACGTCACTAACATCACAACCGACAGGAGCCCCTTCAGCGCGTTCGCATCCCTCAAACGTCTTCTGCTCATTTTTCCTTTTCCCTCTGGCCATCTTAACTTCCCAAGATGAATCTCTTTCTCTGAGTTCTTGAAGCCTCCTGCTTGGAGGATTTCAGGGACCCGGAGCCATTCGTCATCGCATCTTGTGTCTTCTGTCCCTCCCTCTCCTCTGTTTCCCCGTCATCCTGTCTACAGCTATGAGTCTTGTTTAAACAAACAAGAGCCAGCCTTCACTTTGATCAGCTTCCACGTAATCGACCACCTTCCCACCACCGTTTTGCTGGCGGACCTTCGAAACAGGACTTCACCCGTGCAGCTCTCCGTTCTCTGAACACCCTTCAGTCAGGCGTTCAACAGAATGTAGGCTGGTTTCATGCTACTGAATTGCTCGCTCAGTAGTCACCAGTCACTTCCTGATTACTAAACCCGGTGACCTCATCTCTGCCTTCATTCGACTCCAGCTCTGCCGTCTGCAAAGCCATTGGCTGACCTATTATAACACGTCCCCCTTTCCCCTTGATTTATCTGACATTTACTCCTGTGGGTCCTTTGTCATGTTCTTTCTTCTCCTGTCCGTCTCCACAGCCGTCTATACAGACATTGCTCAGGATTCCAAGGCTTCCGCCTGTGTAGTCCGAGCTGCAGGACTACGCCCCTCCTGTCATGTCCAAAACCCTCCCCTCATTTGAACACCCCCACCTTGTGCCTTTAGCCGTACCAGCTCCCCTGAGCACCAGACCCCATTTCTTGCTGCCCCCAGACCCCCGTATATGGATGATACTCTATTAGCATCTGAAAATCCACACAGTCTAACTGCTGTTCCTCTCCGTGCTCCTCTCCACGTGCCTGTCCATCACTCCTTTTCCTTCCGCCATTTTCTGTATTCTCCTCAGATACTGGCTCCCTCATCTTACCAACAGCCCTGGCTCACAGCCTTTAAAATATCTTGGCTTCTCCCCATCCCTCGCTCTCAACATCCAACAGTTGCCAAGCTCTCTGTTTTGGAGGCCTTTACTAAGCTATGCCCACCCTTTCCTTCCTGGCCCAGGCCCTCACATGCTATGATGCAACCTTTGTAGCCGATTGCGTTAGCCTTCTGCTGGTCTTGCTCAGGCTTCTTCCAGTTCCAGCGTATCTTTCCCACTGTTGCCAAAGTCCTCAGCCGTAACGCTCCCTGTTCTGGGAGCTCCCCGCTTGCAGTACAATAAAAGCTTGACCTTCCAGGTCTTTCACAATATGGCCCCACCCTAACTTCTCTAGCCTTATTTTTCACTACGCTCTTTCATGTGACCTGTACTGTTTCCTGAATGTGACCTACAGTTTTCCTGAATGTGGATTACAAGGTCAGGAATGTGACCTCCTTGAAGGTGACCATGAATTTGCTTCTGCTACGCTTTACGGTGCTATATTGATCTATCTATTCAACCTGTGAGGCTCAGCTCATGTGGCAGTCTTCTCCAAAGTTTTCCCCAGCCCCTTCTTGTTTGAGTTAATCTCTTCCTCCTCCATATTCGACTGAGCTGTGTAGAATTTTGGTAGCTGCTTACGTAGCTCTCACTCCCAAAAGACCTTAAAAGTCAGGTCTGTGACATCTATCATTGTATTCTTCACACAGTCGTTTACATGTTCATTGAACAATGTTTGTTGAATTGAAGTCAATTGTTAGCTTTAACTATGAATATGAAATTTTTAATTAGTGCTTTTAAAAATTTTAACAGTTAAGAACAAAAAAAGCTATTGTTGTGTTGTATTGAGAATCTAAAGCAGTTTTCATTGAATTAGTAGTAGTAGTGTAAGAACCAATTTCTAAGCCTCATTGAATTAGCAATAATACAGGAACCGATTTCCAAGCAGTTTAAAAAATACCGTGCAGATCTGCTAGTTTTTATCTCACAGGTATGTCACAACATACCAGGAATTTTGCTTTCTGAGAGTAAAGAGTAAAATGGCATACATATTTTAATTTTAAAACCAACTACTTGACTGTTGAGCTTAGTCTTCTAGTTCCTTGACTTTTGTCGCCATCTAGTGTTCGATTTTGCATATTGCATGCTAAGTAAGTACATGGAATTATTTTGTTATATATATATTTTTTAATGTTTTATTTATTTATAGGAGAGAGAGAGAGAGAGAGACAGCGTGAGCAGGGGAGGGTCAGAGAGAGAGGGAGTCACAGACTGAAACAGGCTCCAGGCTCTGAGCTGGCAGTCAGCACAGAGCCCGACGCGGGGCTCGAAACCACGAAACGCGAGATCATGACCCAAGTGAAAGTCGGAGGCTTAACCGACTAAGCCACCCAGGCGCCCCTATTTTACGTTAATATATTTACATGGAGATGGCAGTGAAACACCTGAGGATTTTATAAGACAGTAAATCTATAACACGATAAAATTGCAATGCCGTGCATAGATTCAGCTGTGGAACCACTCTATTCTGCCACTTTTTAGGTCTGTGATCTTGGGCAAGTTACTTAATGTCTTAAAGCTGCTCAGTTTCTTCATCTGAGTGATAACAACTACTTAAAATTCAGGGCGCCTGGGTGGCCCAGTCAGTTAAGTCTCCAACTTGGGCTCAGGTCATGATCTCCTGGTTTGAGGGTTCGAGCCCTGCATCAGGCTCTGCACTGACAGCTCAGAGCCCAGAGCCTGCTTTGGATTCTGTGTCTCCCTCTCTCTCTGCCCCTCCCCTGCTTATACTCTGTTTCTCTCTCTCAAAATAAATGAGTATTAAGTTTTTTTAAAAAAAGAACTATTTAAAATTTAGCAAGAGTGTTAAATAAATTAGTCCATGTAAGCTATTTAGCAAATTATCTGGCACATAGTAAGTGACCAATACATGGTTTTGGTTTTCTTTGAAAATTGCAAGTCCTTACAACCAGGGATAATTTTAAAAGGGAGGAAAATAAATAACCTCGGGGAAAAAATGAGGGTGGAAAAGCAGAAGTTTTGCAGTGATGCCTTGGTAAAGCTTCAAGATGAAGAGATTAACCAAGCCTCAGACCTGCTTGCTTCTATTTGAAGGGAAATTGTTGGCTTTGGAATGAAGTTATCATGAGCATATCTATAAGGAGATAACCCTCCACAGGAAGATTAAAAAATAATAATAAAACCCAGGAGGTTGAATAAATGTCCCCAAAACTTTTTTTTCCTTTCCAAATTATTATTTTTCTTAGACTATAGTATCAGAAAGGTGAAATCAGAAACCTAAAGTAAAAAGAAGATCAGAAAGCAATTGGACACTTGATTGCAAGCACAGAGAACATAACTCTTCTTGATACGTAGATTATCTGCCACAAAACAAAAAAAAAATCATAATCATCTTGAAAATGGGAGATAGAGACTGATAGGTTTCCAGGAACAAGAGTTTATAAATTGAAAATTTAAGTGCCTTTCATTATTCATAAGCTAAATGCTTAAAACGTGTTGACAGTCGATTATTTGTATTTTGTGGGTTGTACATAAAAATGAAAACATCGTCACAAGTTTTTATGTGAATTTTAAATTTAATATTCTAGGTGTGAATTATATTATTTCTCATAAGATCTTTAATTCTTGAATCATGAGTTCTTTGGTCACAAGGGTTTCTAGAAACCTAACTCTTGCACTTGGGAAGGACTTTCATGTATCCTAACAGACTTCCTATTTTAAAAAATTGAGTTGACGAGACATAAATTTGTTTCAGAAAATGTTTTGACCCCATTAAAAGAGTAACACATACTCGTTGGTTTAATAAAACTGGAGCTGGGAATATCAAGTCCAATAAATTATGTCTTAAAAAAATGTGTTTATGTGGCCAGCAGAGAATAACCACAGATAAAGAAATGTCCCAGGAAAGAAAAGGTCCTTTGAGGATTGAGTCTACTCAGTGGAGGACTAGTATAATTGGCTCAGCTCAAGAGCCACAGCCATTTCCACCGAACAGGGGCCGTGCTCAGGGACAGGAAGAAGCCACCCCGTTGGGAGCAATGGCAGCCACAGGCCCCAAGTCAACTGGGTTCCCTGACCATTTACTGACCTGACCTCATTCATGATAATTCAGTTACTACGCCTTTACCGAATGGTTAGACAAGCAGAATCAGGAGGGATTCCAGAAACTAGGAGAGCAGGAGCCCTGGAAAGAAACAGTGAAGCTTTAATGGAAAGAGTATATAAATACTTATTTAGTTCCCCGTGATCGCCTATCTAATATGTGAGGTCCATGGTTAGAAGGATACCTCTAGAAAGATTAAAGCACTTTTCTAAGTCCAAGTGTTACTGAGCCTTAATATTTTCTTCATTGCAACCAGGCATATGTATGGAAATCAAGACAGATAAAAGTACTGCCTTCACACTTCCTCATCATCACCTCTCCGTGGTGGCCAGTCCTAACCGGGAGAAGGCCATCCACAAAAACCGAGCCTACAGCCATGGTTTTAAGTGATTTACAACTTCTTGCTTTGGATTTTGTGTTTATATCGTCTTACCTTGGCTTTACGTCTCTTAACTGGTCAGGATCATTTACTGCTCCTTGTTCCTGAATTGACTGACTTCTTGGAATTGATTCTTTGCTTGCCATTCATGTTAGCCTGATGTTCAGATCTTTAGCAGTCATGTTCCACTCTTCCTGTGCTTAATAGTGCTGGCTCCTGAGTTCTTGTTCAGTGAAGAAGCTTTATATACAATAGTCATCTTATTCTTTCATGCCAGTAGTATTCTAGCCAGAAAAGTTATGAACATTTTTATTAGATTCATATAATATCTTTTTCACAAGAGCAATTGTGTTCTGAAGCACAAAAATGTCAAATTCATAATCTATCAAGCTCCAAAAGCTTAAATTACAGAAAACTTATGCTTTTTCACATCTTTTAAAATCTAATGTAAAAGTTTTATTTCACAGGCATTCTCAGCTAGAATTGGACTTGAGACAAAGTCCCTGGGAGAATCATTTTCCAGTCACTGTATGTGCTTGTCAGTTAATCTGAGACAATTGAGTTCTACTCTCATATTTTGTGCCCAGGAGTGTGGAAACTTTCCAGAAGAGTTTGAAAGAAATTAGGACTTAATGCTTTCCAGATGAAGAGAAGAAAATTCACATACCCTAGATTATTTACCGCTTATACTTATTGTAGCTTTCTCCAGAGGGAAGCAGAGCTATGCATAAAGCTGTGGTGCTTACTGAGCCCACTTCCCTCTCCATTAACAACAAATATGACTCAATCCCCAAATGTGACTCTCTCCCACTTATAACTTGATGTATACTTATGCAGTCTTTAGGTCATATGAGACTTGAGTTTCTTGGCTTTCCAGTTAAGGGGAATGTAGCCATTGAATGAGGTGGATATTAGACATTAGATATGAGCCACTGGAATAAGACAAAGATATCATAAAATGACTCAGATTTTCTATGTCAAGAACCTTAGCTTTATTAGGGGTTTTTAAAATTGGGATTTTGAAGCTAGCTTATTTTTGGGTGTTACACATAAAGATACTGTGAATGTAGTCAAAAGGAAGTTAGAAAGTTTTTACTTCTAGAAATCCAGAGTGGGAAATTGAGACTAAGAACAATTATGGACTTGTAAAATACCAGCAGTGAAAGATGACACTTCTTATTTTATAAAACTAGGTAGTAAATACTCTTTTGAGTCTTTCTTTATCTAAACTTTTTTTATTACCTAATTAATTTTTACTGTAGTTAATCAAGTTTCAGGAACCCTGATTATTTGATAATGTTAAAAATAGGTGCCTGTATGTAATAACCAATCCGTCTCATTGTCAATTTTGATCTGTTTCTTGTTTGAAATATATTACTCATTTTTAATGAGGAACAAATGAAAACTCAGTTAAACTGGAGATTTGCATATTTCACTTAGTATAAACATGGCATGTAATTGCAAATATTAGAACACTTGATTTTTCCCATGCCTTTTCCAAATTTAGACTCATCTGTGGCCTTCTTGAGGGTCCATTAATCTGAATTTTTTTTAGTTGCTTAGTTAATACAGCCTTAATTGTGAAAATTGAAATATGTGAATAAATGTAACATTTGAATAGTATTTTAGATCTGTAATTGCTATTGACAAACAAGTATAAAATTATTCTAATGGGCTGTACGAGTTGTGATGATTGTAAATAAAATTAAGGCTTGTCTCATTTTCCCCTTATTTTATTCCAAATTCTAAGCCCCCATTTCCCTTCATCTTACTTTGGTAGGCTTTAATCCAGTGTGAACAGTTGAAGAACGAACTGGAGAGGCAGAAAGAGCGACTTGAAAAAGAACTTGCATCTCAGCAAGAGAAAAGGGCCTTTGAGAAAGAGATGATGAAAAAGGAAATAACAGAAGAGAGGGAGAACGTGAAATCAAAGGTACCCGCGGATTCAGTTTGTTCAGTTTGTTCCCCGGCCCACAGCAGAAATGTCTGGTGATTTCACCGCTGACGCCATAGGCTGTAATTTTGAGTGAACTCTAAATTGTAAATGCCTTGTGAGTAGCCAGTTGCTTATAATTTAGAGTTCAGAAACATTTTCCCTTTACGTATGTATTTCTCGAGAAAAGTTATATTCTTGGACCTCTCCAAATTAAATAGCCAATTCGATTCCATGCTATGAAATTGTGAAATTTGCTCTGATCCCTCCATTCTGTTTGAGACCCTCCTGTTTCTCAGAGGAAAGCAGGTGCTTTTCTGGGTTAGGGTTCGGTTTGACTCCCCCACTTTATCCCCCCCTCTCAAAAGATAAAACACATGGAAGAAACCAATTAGCCAAGAAAAAGTGATTATATACATGGTACAAAATAGATACATGATGAATAATGAACATAACCAATGAATGAATGGAAGGGAGAAATGAAAGACAAAAGGAACAGCTAGCATGAGGTGGACAGTTTGGGAAACAGTAAGAAACTGGAAGAGAGAGGGGCGCCACGTCTGGCTCTGCACTGACAGCGTGGAGCCTGCTTGGAATCCTCTCTCTCTCCCTCTCTCTCTCTGCCCCTCCCCTGTTTACTCGCTCTCTGTCTCACCCAAAATAAGTAAACTAAAAAAATAGAAACTGGAATACCTAGCTTTTAAAGTTGCTACAGTAGAGTAACATTGAGCAAGATGTGGTCCATGAAATAACAAAAACAACTGTTACATGTTTTTTTACAGCAACTCACAGCTTGTACCCTGCCTGCTGTGTCGTAATATTCCAGTGTGTGATAATTACCTTATTCAGCACATATCCCTCCTGAGTATCTGCCATGTGCAAGGCAGTGTAATCCTGAGGTTACATAAAGAGAAAAATCACCAACTCTGTCCAGTGAATTTCAAGTCTTAACGGGTGCCGGAGGCATTTATTGTAAACTCCCTTGTCTTATCCTTAAAAAAATAAAAAAAAAAGTGTGCCTGTCAACACCCCACTATGTGTGAATTTAACTCCGCCTTCTCTGGCCGGAGCTGGTGATCTGAGGCTTGCGGACGTGCCCCCTTGTGGCTGTGCACTCCTCTCTCCCACTCAGCGCGGGGCAACCGACAGTGGCTGGAGGGGCCGGGGGCGTCCCAGGACCAGTGCCGCCCTGCCTACAGAGAAGGGGAGAGGAAGGCATTAACCACACACTTCCATAAATGAGTTTTTAATTACCGCTGTGATAAATGCCAGAAAGTATAGTATAGGGTACCCTGAGAATATAGAACAGGCAAATCCGACCTAGGCTGGGCGGCCATGGAAGACTTGCCTAAGAAAGAGATTTTGAAGATGAGACTCAACAGCGCTCAGTAGCAGTCAGGTGAAGAGCCTCTGACCCAGGGAAATGCTCCCCGAGCCCCACCCCAGACTCGAAAGCTAGCAGGCATCGTACTTTTTAGGAATTTAGAGGAGGCCCAGGTGACTGGAGCACAGGATGGGGGACCTTCGTGGGAGATGAGTTTGGAACAGTCTGCAGGGACCAAAGCATGAATGGCCTTAAAATCCATGTGAAAGGTTTTAAGTTTTATCCCAAAGCAAATGGAAAACCGTTGGACACTTTAAATTGGGCGGGGTCATGCTGCCATTTCTATTTGAGAAGTTCCATCTGTCAGTAAATTGGAAGGAGACTCGGAATAAGTGCCTGGAGATCAGGTGGGAGGTAAGTATCATAGTCGAGGTGGAAATGAGGGTATCTTGGGACCATTTTCAAAGACAATTTTTTTTTTTTGTTTATTTATTTTTGAGGTGGGGGAGGGGCAGAGAGGGATGGGGACAGAATCTGAAGCAGCTCCAGGCTCTGAGCTGTCAGCCCGACGCGGGGCTCCAACCCACGGACCGTGAGATCATGACCTGAGCCAAAGGCGGACGCTCAACCGACTGAGCCGCCTAGGTGCCCCCAGAGACTCTTGTAAATCACTTTTGTTCTCCTTAAATTCTCTACTATACCACGGTCTCCTCATTCTCAGCAGAGAGTCCTACTTACCTAACAAAGAAAACTGAAGCCAGCGAGTGGTAACCACTTCAACTCTTTATCTTCCCCTCACCTGTGGCTTCACGTGTGATTTCACCAGAATCCCAACACCGGTGAACGGGAGAGGACTTAACGCTCATTCTTTCCCTTGCTCTGGGTCCCCTTCTCTCCCTGTACCTCAGGGAGCCTCTTCCTTCTCAGGAAAATCCCCTCAAGTTTCTCTCACTCATTGAAAGAACAATCTTTCTTCCGATCCAGTGGTTCTTAATGTTGGTGCCACAGGAGTTCCAAAATCTCACTGCCCAATCTGCATCCCAAACCAGTATGTGAAAGTAGCTGTGGGTAGGATTTAGGTGTCAGTATGTTTTAAAGTTGTGCAGGTGACTCTGATGTGTAGCCCAGGTTGGAAATCACCGCAATAGTTCCATGTGATCCTTACTCTTTGGTCCAGTTTCTTGAAAATTCTGTCCGTACATGTTGTCTTTATGCTCTCTTCCCCAATTACCTCCTCAGCCCCCTGCATTTCAGCTTCTGTGCCCACAGCCAGTGGAATTACCATCACTATGTCCACTAAAGCCCTCCTGTTCTGTTTTAAGGGAATAGTTTTTAGTTCTTATTCTCTTTACGAGGCACCTGGGTGGCCCAGTCGGTTAAGCCTCTGACTTCTGATCTCAGCTCAGGTCTTGATCTCAGGGTCATGAGTTCAATCCCTGAGTTGGGCTCTGTGCATGGACCCTACTTTTAGAAAATAAATAAGTAAATGTTCTCCTTCCTTGATTTCTCTGGATCTATATTCTTGATTTGGGAGGATAATAACGTGTGCCTTTCAGTTTGCTCTGAGTTTAAAGTGCCTTCCAGACAATGAAGGAAATGCACCCAGAAAGCAGCTCGATGGAAAGTTCTAGAGTTTAGCAGAGAGCATCATATTCCGGTGTCTTTGGCATTAGGGCGGCTCTGGGTTTTGTGTACGTGACATCGATTCCTAAATCCCTAGTGAGCCCCCAAACCAGCTTGCCTTGCCGCGCTCCCACTCTTCGCCCAGCTGCCCGGCTCTGCAACCCCGCTGGCGTTCCCATGCCCCCCGTCGCCCCACTCATCACGAGGTCACCAGATTCTCGAGGTTCAGGCGCCTAGGAGTTTTCTGTTGCCCTGTCTCCCGCCCCACTGCCGTGCATATCCTCACCCCTAGGTGATTTCTACAGCCCCCAGCTCTCCCCCTGCTTCCACGCTCACCCTAAGCCACAGCCAGGGTGGTTTTTGAAAAACGAAAAAATCAATATGTCCATGTCTTGCTTTGAAATCCTTACCTGTCTGTCTGCCTCCTCTTGGAGAAGATTTTGGATCCTTCAGCATCACGTGCAGATTCCACATGTCTCTTGCTGTCTTCGGTTTTCCCGTCTCCTCTCCCTTCACTTTATTTCCTTGCCTCACCACCATATGCTCTGCTGTTTTTCTTTCCAGGAGTTTCCATGTGCTTTGCCCCTTCCCTAGAGGAATCCTCTGCTCTGTGCCCTTCCTAACTGATCCACCCCAGTTCTTCTTGATAACCACCTACTTTCAGAGATGAATTCAGAGCCTCTCCTATGGGCTCCTGTGACTCAGTTAGTTGCGAATTCTTATTGAATTGTCTGTCTCCCCCAGTTTGCCACGAGTCCCCTGCATGTGTGGCCGGGTACCATCGTCACTGCTTGGCACATCCCACTCACATAGAATGTGCTCCACGTGTATCTGTTGAATGAATGACTGTAATACAAGGGGAAGAAGAGAGGCCCTGTGCCATTGGAAAGGTGTGACTAAGATGTGAATTCGCAGGATCAGAACGGTCTGTGTCTGCAAGAGCTCATGGAAGATTTGGGGAGGAAGGTGGCGTTTGGAGTGTCGACCGATAACCAGGATTCAGAAATGCGGAGCGTGGGGGGAAGGGGTGCTGGCTGGGACCAGCAAGAATAAGGCGTGGAGAGAGGGGGCCTTGTGAACTGAGCGTTGTGCGCGTGACAGAGAATGGGACCAGTAGCAAAGACCAGCTATTATTCACGCCTGGGAGACTCTTATTTTGGGGCTGTTCAGTGGGAACCTTTAGCCCTGCTGAGCAGTTCTGCTTCCTAAAAATATGCTGGTGGGACTTTCTGATAAGGAAGGACAGAGGAAGGCTGAGAGTGCCAGGCAGTATTCCAGGGGCTCTCTAACACAGCCTCTTTCTTCACACTGATAATTATTCCAGGAACAAAAGTGGCCGCAGAAGTACAGGGTACGGCTGAGGCCGAGTCACGTGTTTTGTCCACAGTGAGCCTTGGCTGGCGTTTTGTCTCGAGGTCCTGCCCTAAATAAAGCATCTGGACGAAGAGCTGAAAGTGGTTCTCACAGTCCGGCAAGTGCTGTCCTCAGGAAATGCCAGAAAGTGGCTCCGGAGTCAGAGGATTTGGAGTTGAAGTCAGTTTGACCTTTGTGTGCCCTTGAACAATTCTTTTAACCTGGCCAGATTTTAGAGGAGTAAATGATGGGGTTGATCTACTCAAGGAATTGATGGGCTTAAATAGGAATGTTTTCAAGCTTTTAGCTTGAGGCTAGGATCATTCTTACTCCACAGAAACAGGAGTAGGCTGATTGGATAGATTTCTTGCACCTGCGTATTGGTAAAGCCGACAGACTTGAATATAAAGCCTGGCTCTCCTTTTTATTCATTAGCTTGAATGCATTTAGGCTAATTCCTGAATTTTCAGAATCTCCCTTTTTTTCAACTGAAAATTAATCCCATATAATTCCTTCTCCAAGGGGATTAAAAGAGAAGCATGTAGCCCACTGCCTCGTGCAGGAAGCGGATCAGAGGGAGACAGAACAGCTCATCCTAACGCTGAGAACTCTAGTTCGTGCTAGAGCCGCCCCCTTTCCTAGCAGTGAGGAAAGCCTGCAAGGCTTTTAGACTTTCCTTCTCTCTCTTTCGTCTTCTTTCTTTTCTTTTCTTTCTTCTTACTCATTCTCATTAAATTTCGTATGTGTGGGAAGCTGTAGGAGAGCAGATGTCTTCTACCTAGACAGATTTCGAACCATTCCCCCATGAGCAGTACTTGCTGGGAGTTTGTTTCTTGTCTTCTGTTATGGTCCTTGGCTGCACCGAGCCCCTAGGTTTGTTAGTTCAATGCGCCATTGATCATATTTATTGAGCGCCCCCATATGGTCTACCCATGTTTTTTCAGTTGGTTCCCTGGATAATAGTCCGTTGCTAGAATCCTTAACTCTTGCACACGTTGTATGGTGAGCACCACTTGGTATCATGTTCAGTACACTAGGGACCCCGCCTTTGCGTAGAGATTTCCATCAAGTCGCCCAGCCTGGGTGTCCTTGTCTCCTGCTTGCCCCTGTCAAAGTTTAAAGGACTTGCCTGATGTCAACGCCCCGGACATCCAGCAGTGTGGCAGCTGTCCATGTTACTTGTGCCTCCGCAACAGATGTGGATGGAGAAGCCCCTGCAGTGTAATGTCGACCTCCAGATGGTGGGCGTGGGGGAAAAGGAGGTGTGACAACAGGAGCAGAGGCCTCAGGAAGTGGGTGACAGGAGGGAGCAGACAGGTAGTGGGCAGAGGGAAGAAGTGATGGGTGGCAGAGGGAGGGGGTCAGATGGAAGGAATGTGATTTGTTACACGCTTGTAATAGAAACTGACTCGGAATTTACAGTTAGCAGGTAAATGTCTGCAGAGCCACCAATGTTAATGTGTTTACCATAAGATACATCTTCACATAAATATGATTTTTAGTAGCTGGATATTAAAGTTTGCTGCTGTGATATGGTTCCAGAGAAGCTAGAATTACATTCATAATATGGATACTCATGAACTTGAATTTTCAAATTAAGGCTATAAATCAATCTTATTATTTGTTACACTTAACTTCTTTTGACTTTCAGTTTCAGGTTCAGATTGCAATGTGAATTAGGAAAGTTTGTAGCTGGGTATCAGTAAAAGTAATTTTATGTACAAATTAGATTTTTAGCCAATCTTTTGATGATAAGAAGGACATGTAAACAAACCATACATCAAATACGCAATTCCCTACGGTCCCCAGAAAAGTTAATTAATACATCTACCATTTAATTAGAAAATAGCTACCAGGGCTCATTATTTCATATGTGTCAACATTAGCTAGTTATATACAATCCTGATCTGTATCACAAAATCTGAGTTATTGATTTCACTTATTATTATTTTTTTAAATATTTTTTATTTATTTCTAGGAGAGAGAGAGAGACAGCGTGAGCAGGGGAGGGTCAGAGAGAGAGGGAGTCACAGACTGAAACAGGCTCCAGGCTCTGAGCTGGCAGTCAGCACAGAGCCCGACGCGGGGCTCGAACCCACGAACCGCGAGATCATGACCTAAGCGAAAGTCGGACGCTTAACCGACTAAGCCACCCAGGCGCCCCTTGATTTCACTTATTAAAACTGAGTTAACACCTATGTCAGTATACAACGGTAGATTTAAAATATTATTTCAGTTTTGTATGAGTACTTGTTTAACAAATTAAAAGCTGATAGATATCTCTGTGTGTTTCACTCTCGAGGAAGATAGTATTTCTTCTTCATTAAATTGTTTTAATGTTTTTTATTTCGGAGAGAGAGAATGAGAGAGCGAGCGAGTGAGCATGAGCAGGGGAGGGTCAGAGAGAGAGGAAGATACAGAATCCAAAACAGGCTCCAGGCTCTGAGCTAGTTATCAGCACAGAGCCCAACACGGGGCTTGAACCCACGAACCGTGAGATCATGACCTGAGCTGAAGTCAGACGCTCAACCGACTGAGCCACCCAGGCGCCCCTCTTCTTCATTTTAAAACTACTAATACAAATAAGAAATTAAGAGTCTAGGAAATTTTGACTTACTGGAGCAGAGTAAAATATAATTGCAAAGAAAAACCTGTAAAATGGGTTAACTCTAAGACCTGGAAACCATTTCTCACCCTGAGAAGAAACACTAAGGACTTGAGATCTGTAGAGTGGACGGTGCCTCAGAAGAGCTGTTTATTCTGATGATCCATTCCTCACACATATGGTGAGGAATAGGCCTTGAGGAACTTGCAGTCTAATGAGGAAACAGACAACTAAAGGCAGTGAGATATGCACAGTGTTGGAGGCGTGCAGACCTTGCAGTGTGATGGAGATACATACAAGTTGTGCGAGCGCACGCCAGAAAGAGAGTTGAGATATGAAATTACCAGGACTTCATGAGCAGCAGATTGTGAGAGTGGACGTTGGCTGCAAACAGCAGACATGGCCTCCCCAGGACTTAATAGCTGAATAGCAGCCCTGAGTGCATGAAGGGCTCCTATTACGTGCTGGGAACAAGGGATCAAAGACACCTTCCTGGAGGAGCGGGGATAGTGGTTTTTTATAGCAAAGTGAAGTTGCAGAAAGCCTCCTCTGTTGGTGTCGGGGGAAGGAGAGTGGGGTCCATGGAATCCCAGTTGCTCTCTCTGAAGGGTCTGCCTGCCTCTCCAGCTATCCTGACCAGCCCTTTTGTCCTTCCGTGTGAGAGGAGGGTTCAAGACTTTGATATCGATTTTCTTGATATCGCCTCTGAAATTGATTTGTATCTGTCTCTTCCACTAAAGTTTCAACCCCAATTTTGATTTTATCATCTTGTTCTGTATTTCTCAAAACAAGGGTAGAGACCCAGGAATAATGGGAAGGAAGTACATATTTGAGTCATGGGGGATGGGTGAGTGGAGGAGGTGGAAAAATGGACGTACCTGATCCACAGAGAAATGACTTGGGAGTGAACCCAGTGGCCACACGGACTATTAATTCAAGATTTTTTTTCTTACATAGTGTCTTATTAGTCCAAGGTGCACAATAAAATGATACATTGCTCAGTGCTCACCAAGATAAGTGTACTCTTAATCCCCTTCACCTATTTCACCCACCCCCCACCCACCTCCCCTCTGGTGACCACCTGTTTTTTTCTCCATATTTAGGAGTGTGTGTCTTCTTGTCTCTTTTTTCCCTTTGCTTTGTCTCTTAAGTTCTACAAATGAGTGAGATCATATGGTATTTGTCTTTCTTCGACTTACTGCACTTAGCATTACCATCCCTACATCCATCCATGTCATTGCACGCGGCAAGATCTCATTCTTTTTGTAAGGTTGAATAACCAGTGTTCTTAGTATTTATTTTGTCAAGTGACATTATAATTTAGGACTTTTATTTCCTCTTATAGATATTGTCCTTCCTCTTATAGATACTGTCTCTGTCTCAAAATATTGCCCAACTGGAGGTCCAGGTTGAAAAGGTTACAAGAGAGAAGATTTCAGCTATTAATCAACTAGAGGAAATTCAAAACCAGCTTGCTTCCAAAGAAATGGATGTCGCAAAGGTACATAATGAGATTCTAGTTTATATTTTTTTCTAATGTACAAAACTCAGAAAGAAGCATGGAATAGAAAGGTTTTGTTATTTAAGATAGTAAAGGTCCACCTCATGCTCATGAGGCAAATATTTACTTATTACCGGCAAGCCCTTTGATGGGTGCTACAAAGACAAAGATGAATTAGACGCAAATAATGTCCTTGAAGAACTCAAAGTGGCTGAGACAGACTTTTCATTAAGCAGGTTTCATAACTTTAATCATTGAATGTTTGGTAATACTTGTATTTCTAAGTTAGACAGTTGGGAAAAATATTTGCCAAAGATCACATTGGTTTGGTCCCCACAAAAATAGCAAAAGACATACATTTAAAACACCAAGAGTTGCTTAAAATAAAAAATGCTCCATCTCCCATTCCTTTTCATACCTGATCTCTAAAATCAAGGTTCTCATACTAAGAATCTTATTTTATTGGTCCTTAAATTTATACTTCAAAACATCCCAGTGTCTGCCCTTTGGGCATCACAGCCCCGTGAACCAAGAACTAAAATGTTGAACAGTCTTAACTGGCTACTGTAACGTACATGTTTACGAAACGCTGGAAGTCCATGTAGATTTCAGTTTGCAGTTGCCTTAAAACTAAGAAACTACGTATGGGCATGCATGATGTAATAAATTAAGTAGATTTATTTTTTTACCGATATGTACACAGATAATTTTGTTTGTAATGTATACCCTTTTCATATTGCATTTTACCTATCAACATATTTTCCTAAATGTTGACACATATGTAATGCCAACGTTTTATAATTTAGTAAATACAATTTTTCTTCATATATAGAAGGGAAAAAAAGCCCATTTTTTCTTTTTTTTCCGCATGAATTTAATTCTCCATTTGCTTTCTAAAATTCAAGCTAGCCAGTGTCGAGGTTTAAAGCTATCGTATTTGCCAGTATCATCAGTGTGTTTGTGTGGAGGGTGGGGGTGGACATAGTGGAGTGGGGATGGGGGGCCGGTGGTTAATCCAGATTTGGGGGAAAGCTGGGGTGACCGTTCAGTCCATTGTAGGGAGAGAATGTTCTGTTGAAACATGAACAGTCTAGATGCCTCTTCTGTCTTTAGAACTGTCCAAAAAACCATTCAGGCATCAGAGAGGTACCCTGAGGTGGCTCCAACCCTGAGATGAAATCATTCTATTTCAATTTAATTTATTAGTTTCTTTTAGATGAGATTGAAGTGTTACGGATAAACTTAGCAGATGCTAACGCAGTAGTTAATACAGCAAGGGAACTTGAAAAATAAAATTAAGGGATAAAATGATTTAAACATTTTTTAGTGTTTATTTATTTTTGAGAGAGAGAGAAAGAGAGAGAGAGAACATAACTGAGGGAGGGGCAGAGAGATAAGGAGACACAGAATCCAAAGCAGGCTCCAGGCTCTGTCTGAGTTGTCGGCACAGAGCCTGATGCGGGGCTCGAACCCACAAACCCTGAGATCATGACCTGAGCTGAAGTCAGGTGTTTAACCAACTGAGCCACCCAGGCACCCCAAAATAATTTTAAATAAAACTAAATATGTAGGCATTTATTATTACAAGATAACTATGTGTTGGTATTGGGTTTGAAATACCATGGCTGTGTAATTGTTATTTTCTAGTATCAATTTGGGTTTTTTCATTTCATTCATATGCATACATCAAATAGATTGGAATCATGAAGAACCAAGAAAGAAAGGAAATGAGGGCCCCTCTAATTTTTTTTCCTGTCATTCTTCATTTTACACTTCATTTAGCTTTAAAATTAATAACTTTTATAAATTACTAATGTTTTTGAAATGGGAGGGGTCAGCTCCGACCCATTCAAGGCATTTGAATTTGAATTTCAAATAGAATTTTCAGTAACTGTATTCTTTTTTCTAGTATTTTGAGGATCACTGGGGAGAAACTTACTTTTTCCTCTCTCGTCACTATAACTTTTGGATACAGATTCGTTTATTTTCTTTTTTTTTTTTATGTTTTATTTATTTTTAGGAGAGAGAGAGAGACAGCATGAGCAGGGGAGGGTCAGAGAGAGAGGGAGTCACAGACTGAAACAGGCTCCAGGCTCTGAGCTGGCAGTCAGCACAGAGCCCGACGCGGGGCTCGAACCCACGAACCGCGAGATCATGACCTAAGCAAAAGTCGGACGCTTAACCGACTAAGCCACCCAGGCACCCCCAGATTCGTTTATTTTCTAAAGCATTTTTGGTGTGAGCATAGGAGACAGATGCAGGTTTTATAAGATTCGAATACCTCAGTAATGATCAAACTAATTTCTAAAGTTCCAATTGTCATTTTTGGAGAAATACCAGAAATGAAAAATTTCAAGCAACTGTAACCATCAGATGATACGTGATTTTTAAAAACCTGTGTTTGTAAATCAGAGACTGGATTAACAGACTCGTGTGTTAATCTCTCGATAGGTTCTCAGTTATCTCAAAGGCTCATAATTTCTTTATTTAGATTTATCTGCTGATTGTATTTACCAAATATATCTACCTGTCTGTATAAGCCTGGATTGAAAAACAAATTGTATAAGGGATGATACGCAACACTTTCAGGATGCTGTATGTGTTCATTATTTAATGAAATGTTAAAATCGGTTCACCTAAATGTATATTTTCCTTTTATGTTGAATGCTACAGTTATAAATGCAGAGTGTGCATGATTCCAGTCTGTGACTCTTACCAGTCTTTCTTCATCTAAGTGCATAGCACTGTGCATATGATTGATGTTATCTACAGAGATTGCAGTAAATACTGGGGACCACCGCACACCTAAACACTGATCATATAGCCTGTTGGCAGAGAGAAAAATTTCTTTATAAATTTTTTAAATAAAAGCCTAGCTAGCTAATCAAATCTTTAAAGGAAAGCTTTATTTTATAGAATGTCTATTTCACTGTAATAATTTTAATGAGGATTAACATAGCTTAATATTTTAATTAATGATTTCACCTAGTTAAGATTGAAATGATAATACATTATGGATAATAGTATGCAATTGAAACTATTATTTCCCACAAAAAATAGTGGGCACATTACTTAAATTTCTTAGTTACACATTCCTTTATCTGTAATCTGAGATTGTTAAACTCAGTAGTTCCTGATACTGCTTTCGCATCTTAACAGAATACATTGAATACTCTTAACAGAAAATGCCATTCTTAGAATTCGGAGTTCTAGTGTATTTTATTTACATGACCTCTAGGGGGCACCAAATGATCTAATTGCAAGCATTGCCTGGTAGATTCCAGCAGCTATTGATGTATTTTTTACAATCTAACAGGTGTGTGGGGAAATGCGCTATCAGTTGAATAAAACCAAAATGGAGAAGGATGAGGCAGAGAACGAGCACAGAGAGTACAGAACAAAAACTAAAAGGGACCTTGAAATGAAAGATCAGGTAAGAGATGGCAAGGGTAACTGCAGCAATTAAAGACCTAATTAGAGACGTAAGTTATTTTATTTCTATTATATTGCTTCTAGCTAATGAAACAATCCAGTATATACTATTAAAAGAACTTCATTTCTAGTAGCCTAAAATTATCACCTTTCACATGAAATGGTGAGAATACAACCGCATGCATATAAAATCCCAATCTGACAGGTCATAAATATACATTTGGATATGTGTATCTATTACTTACAAAAGTAAAAAAAAATGTTCTAATGCACAGTTTGAACCTAAAATATACGTACATAAAGTTCTTGAAAGATGCCAACTTGCATCCAATTTTAAGTGAAAAAGTTTAAAATTTGTAAGATGAGATGAGTTGATATGTAAATATGTCAATCAAATTGATTGTTGGCAGAGTGAAACCAGTTTTAACTAAGATAACCATGAATATGTTTGCTCAAGAAGCCTAAATACAGGGAAATTAGAAATGTTAGGGGGAAATGCTACTTACTTCAATCTCAGCTGAACAGATGTTTTATGTTATATCTCTGTTGAGATCATGTAGATACTCTGATTTTAATTGACAACATGGATTAAGTTTTTAGAGAGGCAATTCTAATAGACTCACTTTGGATTTTCTATTTTTATGTGATAGTATAGAACATTGGAGGCTCTCATTCTTTATATTCACCAAAAGCAGATTGATAAATCTCTTCCATTAAAATGAGTTCTCAATGTCAACATTTAAAAAAAAATCGCCACAATTTAAAAGTAGGTAGCCCTTAATAATTTTTTTGAAACATATTTCTAGTTCAAAGCATTTTATTGGACTTCCCAGCATATTTTCCCTTTCAACCCTGTCAACTTTCTATGCAGATGACACAGAGACAGTTGGGAAAAGTATTAAAAATGAAAGTGATAATGAAATTTAGTACAGAAAGTTTTTCAAGTCATAGCTGAAATCCCTGGCACTAAAGTTAACATCTGAACAACTAAAATCAGATTCTGCTTTTGTACTACTATACTCAGAGTGTTAGGACTTTTAATTTTCAGAATTTTCATTATTAACATATACAGATAACGAAACTATTTTATTGCATCCAGTTGGGGGCGTGCCTGATAGTGAAATTGAAAAGCCTCTCTGTCCTCGACTGAGGGACTAAGACTACCAAACAAATGGAACTTTCCTTTCCTTCCCTGATGTATTATGACTTTTTTTTTTAGGGGTATCATCTTGGGAAGCTTACTAGCATTATTATATACTTTTGTAATATTATTTTATAGCATCTACCCAATACAACATCTTGGACTAACTGGAAAAAAATAGGAAGAGTGTCTGAGTTATTTAAAATTACGGGTTAATGTTCCATGGAGAAAAAACACTATAGGAATAATAAGATTAGCATATCATGTGTAAGTGAATACCATGTAGAAGTATTTGTAATATTTGTCTTTCAGAGCTTATAGCTATTGGCAATTAACAAGCAATGATGTGGAGGCTAAAGTTGCAGGATTTTAAAAGGAGCCGTGTTCATTTGTTAACCATTTCCTGCTAAACAGTGAAACATTAGCAGTTTTCTTAATGATTTCCAGTGTTTTTAGATAAAGATGTGCCTTCTCAGGAGGTCAGAGGGTTATGAATAAAACCTCAGAATGGTTACAAGATGCTTGTGATATGATGTGCTCGTTACCATTTTCTCTTGGACAGAATGTGAGGAAATCTTATAGGTACTCTTTGTAACTATTCTGTATGGAACAGACAGTTTCAGAAAAGAAAGGAGTGGTGTCTCATTCCGAGGATGATCTGGACGAGCAAAGCAGCAATTGTTCTTTGGTCTTTCAGCCATGACCTGACCTTCTGTCTGCAAGACCAAAGAGCCCCTTTGCTTGGCCACCATCTGCACTCAAGAGAGAAATTTACATCCAACTTTTAAAAGCTGGGCATGTGGGGCATTTATCTGAAATACTTTTAATAATATGAAGTGTATTTAACTTTTAGAGTGTTGAACATCACGTCAGTGAGTGTAGCAAGGCCATCTCTAGGTTTACAAACAAAGCATTCCTTCTACTATGGTCATTGTATTCGTATTTTTGTTAATCTGGACTCTTGATACATCTTTAAAGTAGGTGGGAAACTGTGAGATTGGAATGTGGTTAAAAAAAAAAAGAGCTTTTTTTGATGTCTACAAAAATAGGGCAAATGGTGGGCCACGAAAATCATTTTCTTTGTGACCCGAACCTTGACTCTGGCATAATTAGAAGGAAGGGTTAGGGGAGTAACAATAGCAATCTCTTCCTCCCACTTTCTCCTTTTCTTCTTTATATTGTGTCAGGAACCCACGGGTAGATTATCCTTCCCATCAACTCCTTTGTATCACGTAAGCATAGACTGCTGCCGCCAGCCTGAGAAGACGGCTTCTTGCACCCCAAAAAAAAATTGGCTTAGAGAAGAAGGAAAAATCTATACCCTGATTTTTATTAGAAATTTTTTGTAGGCAACAGGTACACACACACACACACACACACACTCACACACTCACACTCCATTATAGGAATTTAAAAACCTACAGAAAAGATGTTAATGGGATCTCCTACATTCCCATCACCTAGGCTCACCATTTTGCCATTCCTATTCCATCGATTTCATGGGATGTTTTTTCTCTCCTCTTCCTTCCTCTGTTGTCTTTGTCATTGTCTGTTTCTTCGTTTTCTCTCCCGCATTCTCTGCTTCTGTCTCCTTCCCCCACCTCTTCTTTTGCTGAAGTATTTGAGGCAGATCTCAGATATGATGTTACTTCACCCATGAACCCCTCAGTGTGCATCTATGAAGGATTTTTTTTTCACAACCACCATGTCATCGTCACACAGGACAATACCAACAATAATTCTTTTAATATCTGAGAATGCCCAGCCCATAGTCACACTCCTTTGGCCATCCTAACAATGTCTGTTTTATGGCTGGTTTTTTAGAATCAGACAGGTGCGTTTTTGCATGTCAGAATGTTATGGTTTGAGCTTCTTTAACAGGAAATAAAGGGATATCTCAGCAAAATTTCAACTTTCTTTATCCGTTGTTGTCTCATTAAATTTCACGCATGTTTTGATTGTGCTCTGAATTTACAAGGTGCCCCAGAATGATGCTGGGTCATCATAAAGAAATATGAATTAATCCTATAGCCAACTATCTGAGGGAAAATGGCTACCATGCCACAACCCCAATCGCCATAGCTTGAAATGAGTCCTGTAGAGTCTGAAAGCCAAAATTCATAATTAATTGCAGAATCTTACATTTAAGGTTCGGGAATGCAACTGGAAGCCCGTTACAAAGGTTACGGCCGATGCAGAAGTAGAATTTTCTTTGTCACCTTCCATTCTGGTAGGTGGATCTCTGAAGGTGATTCTTCAGAGCTCAAAGGTTTGATCAGGGCATAGCGTAAGAGGAAGATGCAGGAATTTCAAATGCAGGAAAAAAAGTGATGTTTTAAAGCTATTAAAATATAAAAATTTTCCTTTCTTTTATAGCCTTTCTCTCTCCCTCTGTCCCTTTTTCTCTCGCTTGTGCGCGCGCGCGCGCCCAGTTATGGTGTTTTTTATTTGCCGTTTAACTTCCGACGACGACCTCCAGTGCAGGGCTACTCATGGGGAGACCTACCTGGTAGCTGGACAGGGCGAGCAGGCTTGACAGTGAGGTCACTGGGTGTCGTCTGAGGCAGGGATGTGGCCGTGCCTGCGTCCTGCCGTGCGATGTCAGGGGTACAGGGGTCCACACGCTCAGCCCCACCTTCCCCGGATGCACATCTGGGCTCCTGTCAGAGGCAGGGGACGACAGCATACACGACCCCACCTGCACCCCACCCCCATGACCTGGCTCCGCCCCAGACACAGGGCAGACCTCCACCCTGCCCGGGCCAGAAGAGGGACCGCAGGGGAATAAGTCCCTGGTACCATCTCGGGGCTGCTGTGAGGCAGTGGAGGGGCAGGACGGCGGTGCCGCGGTCCCATCAGACTTCTCTGACAAAACTCAAGTGCCGGTAGACAGTCACGGAGAAGGTCAAGATGTCGACCGCAGAGCACTAGACGGCGGGCTTCTAAACACGGGGCCGCGTCTGCCCGCACCCATCGCAGGCCCGTGGTGCGGCCCAGGCCTGGGGAGCCGCAGGGAGAGACGCGGCGAGCTGCTGCACGTGGGTGCGCGCTCACTTACCCATGCACACGTGCGGGAGTGCTAACACGCCCGGGCGCCCGAACCCGTAGCCGGCGGCTCAGGGGCCAAATCGGGCCTGCTGCCTGCTTTGACAAATAGTCGTTTCAGAGCGCGGCCGCATCCATTCGTCTGCCTTGTCTGCCTTGCTGACAGACAACTCAGCTTCCCGGTAGAGCGGACCCGTAGCCCGCAGAGAATGAAGCATTTAGCCTCTGAGCCCTTATAGACAGAGTCTGCCAGCCCCTGCCCTGTGTGTAGAGACAGAGCCGTAGGTCTTCGGGGTTTTGTGCTTTACTAAACTGTGGGGCTTGGGTTTGAAGACTGATCAGGCCCCGATGATAACTTAGTGGTTGTAGAGCATTTCACGGTGTGGTGTGTGGCCTCACCCTGGCCTCTTCCTCATCTCCCGGCCTTGCCAGGTGAGAGTGTGACTGCTTATAGTGTCCTATAGTGTTGTTATCTTATTGGTGGCACATGGCATAGTAACGGCTTAGTCGTGAGTATAAAAAGTACAATTTCTCTTAGGTTGGTGCAGTTTTTTTCAGATAAGACTCTTTTTTTTAAACCAGCATTGCGTAAGTTATAACTCTGGAGTTGTGGCCACAATGGAGCAAGAAGCAATGAAGTTCAAAATCACTGGAGTGGAGTAATGAAAGCCAATATTTTAGGGCAGGGCACATATAGAAAATTAGATCAGAAAGTTTTGGCAGGAAAACTTAGGGCAAAAAAAGAATTTGAAATGCTGTCTACAGCAGTACGATTCAGCACTTCAGTGCTGACATTACTCTGGACTGTATCAATGGAGGACTTATTTCTGAAGTACAATTGCCTTAATTAGATTGTCGGAAGAGGTGCATCTGTTCTGTATGACTTTGTGTAAAGATGAGAGGAAGCCTTGAAAGTCCTGAAAGGAGGTCCTACTGAAAGCCAGAGAAATAAAGGCAATAAAGAAAAGTTGAAGAATTGGAGTTTTTTACTTCGAGAAGTCTGAAACTTTGCTACCTTCAAGGACTTGACAGAGTCATTCAAGGAGAAAGCTAAGCACCTGCTTAAATGCCTTGATCCTCAATATGGAAAGAATAAGAAGAAAGCGATTTAATCACAGCAACTGGAAATCACAAGAGCCTGAAATAAGAACTCTGTGACAGTAAGAAGATTGCAGTAGATTGCAGCAACAGGCCATGGAGCTTTCTTCCCTGAAATTGCTAGTTTCAAACAATAACAGCAAAATGCTGGAAACCCAGCGAACGGACCCCCGAGGTCCACTGTCTTCTGTTGGACTGTGGGAGCATCCTCAGAAAATTCCATTTCTGTCTGTTAAAGTGGCTAGTAGTGGTATTTGTCTTTCCTACTTGTGATTTAGCACCTACAGATTAGAGCAAAATCCTCCTCAGCTCTGTTCTCTGCTTTGTGTCTGTAATGCCATGTACTCTCGTCAGAAGGCTTTGGGGGAGTACACTGAGATAATGGGTAGCTTCTGGAGAGCTAGACTTGAGAGACTTTCCAACTACCACCTGCAGTCTCACTTCTGCCTCTGAAAGCCGACTGGGAGAGGGGCCGCTTGGGCATGCCGTTAGCACATGTAATCACTCGGGCCTGGTGATGACAGAGCCGCTCTCCAGTGTTCTTCACACCCTCTTCCAGCGCTGGAGGCTTAGCGCATCCCTCTCCCTGCTCCACACTCAGGCGACAGCCGCCTGGGAGGGCCTGGCCTACCCAGGCCGGTGCACGAGGCGCTGTGGGGGTGATCGCTGGAAGACCCAGGTCCTGCCCTGAGGGAGTTTATATTCTAGTCGAGGAGACGGGGCACACATTGGAACATGCCTACAAAATCCTCGCAAAGCAGCCTACCGACAAGTGCAAATTAATGTAGTGTGAACTTCATGCTGGCTGCAGCCCATGCGAGGCAGAATCTGGTTCCATGTGTGTGATGCAATAAAGCTTTTTTTTTTTTTCTAGCATCTTCCCTAAGTACGCCCTAAAGCATTGTTCAGATAGATTTGTGTTCTTATCACAGCCTAACCAAGAATTGTGAGAAAATTCTTCAGCCCGGCGTATGTCTAATACATCAGCCTCTTGTTCTTGTGCCACGCGATGCTTGAATGGGACAAATGGGATCATGTAAATAAAAATAAAATTCGTTTCATAAAAGATTATTGAACTTCTGCTTTTTCTGAAACACCGTGCAAGGTTAATTTCTTCACTTTAAACCATAATTATGTTGGTAATGTCACAAAATTAGCAGTAAAAAAGTAAGTTTCTTTTTTCTTTTTCTTTTCTTTTCTTTTTTTCTTTTTCTTTTTCTTTGCACAGAGGAACAGTTTCCAAATCAATCCAGTGAATAATACCAAGTTGGGGCATTCAGCATTTGGTAACTTTGTTAATGATTTGGGCAATACTTTTTTATCCCATTCGTGAAAACTCTGTGGATATTCATATGCTCACAAAAGAATCATTTGATTCTCCAAGAGAGATAGATGGTCATGCTATTCACTCTAATGATGTATATTTTTAAAAATCAAATGTGTAAACAGAAACAATATATCTGAAGATAGCAATGTAGGGCTGTTTAGACATAAGGGTACAAAGAGAACAGAAAACAAGCCTGTTTAGAAAGCATATGCCTTGTGGGGTGAACATTTAGAAATACATGTCTTTGGACAGGAATATAAAACTATTAAGTGAACTCAAGGAATTTATGGTATATTTTCAGTTTCACTGAATGATATGTATTTTGGCACTTAAAAAAACTTTCTGCATGCTTCTTTTGACTTTAAAGGTTGAACCCACAGACCAACCTGCCACTCTTAAAGTCCATGGTCTCAGGTACCAAGTCTGTAATAGGGGTGGGTACTTGTTGGCCAGCGGTGTTTTGTGTGGCCAGATGGGCCAGTAAGCTGGGAAGCACTAGACATAGGACAGCTACATGTGCTTTTTATTTTTTATTTTACAGTCCAGAAATATTATACTGATACCCAGTATAAATATTACTAATTACTACAGATGTATGACTTTTAAAACAATATTTATTATATAAACATAAGCACAATCACAGAAGCCAATAATTCCATCACCCAATATAGCAAATTGTTTTCATTTTTCTGTTTCACCTTCTACTTTTGTCCATATGCATATATGGTATTTGCAAGTAGCAAACATACTACTTGTTAGAATTTTGATTTTTGCTTATTTCAGTTGATATCTCCAGCATTTTTATGTGTCGCTTCCTATTCTTCATAGTAATCACTTCACTATGGCCATGTATGTGTACTTTCAAAGGAAAGAATAATAAGTCAGGTTTGGAGGCACTTGAGTGGCTCAGTCAGTTAACTGTCCAACTTTGGCTCAGGTCATGATCTCGCAGTTCGTGAGTTCAAGCCCCGCATTGGGCTCTGTGCTGACAGCTCAGAGCCTGGAGCCTGCTTCAGATTCTCTCTCTCTCTCTCCTGCTCATGCTCTATCTCTTTCTTTCTTTCAAAAATAAACAGACATTAAAAAAAGCTTTAAAAAAGTCAGATTTGAATAGAACAGACACTGTTACAAATTTAGAACTTTTTGCCCTAAACTTCACTTGTTGCTTTAATTCAGCAACCATATATTGCATGCACTGTGCCGGCCTAGAGCACACTTCTATTTTTCTGTTCTTAAAGAAGGGAAGATGTAAGGCAGGTATTCAAATAAATATATGTCAGAGAGGTCCTAATAACTATAATTAGGAAACCACACAGGAGTGTGGGGATTTAGAAGGAGAGAAGGCATCCTTGAAGGACTGGTAGGACATTGCCCAGCATAGATGAGAGAGGAAGGCATTTTGGTTGGAAGGTTCAGTATGGCAGCTTGCACAAAGGAATGGCAGCTTGCACAAAGGAATGGGAATGGGGTGGGGGGCCAGGGTGGGGTAGGGTGGCTGTGGAAAAGGAAAATGCATTCGAGGAACATATGACTTCATAACATGCTTGCATAACTGACCTCGATGTCTCCAGTGCCATGTCTCTGCTATAAAAGATTGCCCCTAAGAAGATGTGAATAAACACTTTCCCAAAGAAGACATCCAGATGGCCAACAGACACAGGAAACAATGCTTAGCATCACTCATCATCAGGGAAGCATCACTCATGATCACAAAGCAAAACCACACTGAGATACCACCTCACGCCAGTCAGAGTGGCTCAAATGAACAAATCAGGAGACTATAAATGTTGGCAAGGATGTGGAGAAACCGGCACCCTCCTGCACTGTTGGTGGGAATGTAAACTGGTGCAGCCCCTCTGGAAAACAGTGTGGAGGTTCCTCAAAAAATTAGCAATAGAACTCCCCTATGACCCAGCAATAGCACTGCTAGGAATTTATCCAAAGGATACAGGAGCACTGATTCATAGGGGCGCTTGTACCCCCAATGTCTATAACAGCACTCTCAACAATAGTCAAAACATGGAAAGAGCCTAAATGTCCATCAACTGACGAATGGATAAAGAAGATGTGGTTTATGTATACAATGGAATACTACATGACAATGAGAAAGAATGAAATCTGGCCATTTGCAGCAATGTGAGTGGAACTGAAGGGTATTATGCTAAGTGAAATAAGTCAACCAGAGAAAGACAGATGTCATATGTTTTCACTCTTATGTGGATCTTGAGAAACTTAACAGAAGACCATGGGGGAGGGTAAAGGGAAAAAATAGTTACAGAGAAGGAAGGAGGCAAACCATAAGAGACTCTTAAACACAGAGAACAAACTGAGGGTTGATGGAGGGGAGCGGGAGGGAGAGGGAAAAGTGGGTGATGGGCATTGAAGAGGACACTTGTTGGGATGAGTACTGGGTGTTGTAGATAAGCCAACTTGACAATAAATTACATTAAAAATAAATAAATCACTGGCCAATGGGATGCATACAGTTTAAGATGTTATAGAAAATGCCTTTCATTTAAAGGTCCAGATATACACACTTCTGTCCTCAGTTTAATAATACAACTGTTCAGATATAACAATATAAAAATGATTTACCATCAAAAGGAAAAAGATTGCCCTTAGAAAATGGACTTCTTTCTGTAAGGTTCAGAATCCCAGCGCAGTTCCCTATTGTATAAAATACTGCATGCCCTATGGTCTGGCACAGGAGTCATATTATATTTGAGGAACGTTTGCATTGGTTTTTCATTCCTTTGTAGTGTTTTCTATGTCATGGGATAATTTCAAGATTTTCAAATTTCAGATAACATACAATAAAATGTAATTTTATAAATAATGTTAGAATCAAGTAGGATCAGTTTTTTAGAAATAAAGAAATCGCAGTTTCCTTAATGATTTGTAGAAGACGATCTCCATGACTAATGGCTGAAGGTGAAATACAGGGTACAGGGTTCTACTTGACCTTTGGACTCTGAGTCTTGACTTGTTGGCTAACTTCTTGGGCAAACCTGCCAGAGCTTCACCTTTCCCAGTGAAGTGAGAAGCTCAGAGATGTGATAGCTAAGGTTTTCTCTAGCTCAGAATTCCATATTTCCAGAAACATGGGAGGTATTTCTCTGCCCCTCTTAATTATGAATTAAATATGAATAATATCAATATAAAGCTCATGAAGTCCCCAGTGTCATTTCAAATTTTCCAGTTATTCAGCTGATCTGATAAAAATGAAACTTTACTGTCACCAATTTTAGATCATATTTTTTCATTATGATTAATAATAGGACAATAAAATGTCTAGCCTTTTAAACAGTTGAATTTAATTACAAGACAGACTTTAATTTGCAATCAGGATTCAAGCCCCACTCCGCATTAAGAATGAAGTTCTATTGGATACGTTTCAGACAACAGCAAATTGTGCAAGGAAGTATTTTAGAGGAGTAGCCGGCTTTCCTGACACCCGTGGAATATCCTCAGCCAGGGTTCCCGTGTGAACCCTCCATTCCCGGGATGACAGGGGTGTATTCCTCTCAGAGAATTCTGATCCTAACCACCTGGCACTCTAACAAAATGCAGTCAGGGAATGAAATGGGTGGTAGTTCTGGACCTAGATGACCTAGAATATGATCATGTTCAATTTCTGTATTTTGATTTTTTTAAATCATCAGAACGGAAAAAAAAATTTTTTTAAATTCTCTTAGAAATTTCAGTATCCCTGGAATATTTCCCGGGCCCTCATTGGAGTCTGGTGTGAGAGACTGCCCCAGGCAGAGGTTGTAGATATAACCCTGCAGATCCTAGATGTAACTGGCTGTAACTTGCAAGGTGTCTAGATCTTCCCATTATTCTTGTTAACAGATTGTCAAAGTAATTTAACCCTTTTTGGTGTTAACATCCATAGTTAAGTGGATCAGTTGCAATAACATTTAGTTTTTAGGGAAAAGACAAGAAAGCAGCAGGGCCCTTATTTCCGTCCTGCCTCTGCCTTCCTAGTGAGGAATGGGAAATTGTTCTTTGTATTACTCCTCTCTACTTACAACCGAAGTTCTGATACCATTCCATCTCTGTCTCTGTCTCTCTCCATGGTACTAAATCACGCCCCTGATAGCATCAGCCTGGCTTTGGAAATCATGAGTCAAGCTGTGGCTGAAAGTTCCCATTGAAGAGCAGGAGGGTGCTCCTGTTTTCTTAGAGTGGCAGCTAGAGGAAAAAGAGAAGTAAACACTTCTGGGGACACCTTAAGAAGATGGACTAGAAAGAACTGTTCCGCTTGAAAGATTGTCTCTTTGTTGCAATCTTTTGGACGCTTCCTTCACTTGCTCAGAATTTTATGCATAGAAATCTGAATTCACTTGTACTGAGAGATCACTGTCATACCCTCATTTGAATTAGAAACTGTAGGGTATCCTGTTCAAGGTGCCTCTCCACTAAAGTTTTTATAATCATAGAATAATAGGGCCAGTCAGTGCTTCTTTCCTAATTTACTGAAGGTCCACTCTCTGTATAGTGATTGAAGTCATATAAGTGTTTGTATAACAAGAACCAGATATGTTTTAATCAAAAGGTGCAGTTAAGACAATGGATCAAATATCTATGTATGTCTATATTTTAAAATCTGTGTGTCGATATTGATCTTTGTATGTATCTTGCTAACATGTCATACAAGAAGTATGACTAGCTGATGGTTTTCCTTGAGCAGAGCCTTAAGTCTTAAGTCTCTAAATGCTGAATTGAGGATACCTTAGACTTACCTTATCAGCTGGAAGAGAAAGGAGGGCCCTAGAGTTGTCTCAGTTATAAAAACAGTTAGAGGGGCACCTGGGGCCTCAGTTGGTTAAGCGTCCGACTTCAGCCTAGGTCATGACCTCACCGTTCCCGAGTTCAAGCCCCACTTGGGGCTCTGTGCTGACAGCTTGGAGCCTGGAGCCTGTTTTGCATTCTGTGTCTCCCTCTCTCTGCCCCTCCCCCACTCACACTCTTTCTCTTTCTCTATCAAAAATGAAGAAACATTAAAATAATAATAAAAAAAACAAGTAGAGAAAAGAAGAGTAGAGGAAAAGGGAGGAAAAAGGAGGATAAAATGAGAAAGATTTCAGAGAGCATTCTATAGACATTCACACCAGGAGTAACTGGCCTTTCCATTAGGCTCTAACTCAGAAAAGGCAAATATGACCACAGATGCATCCAGTATATTCCATCAGCACTTTCAGGAGGGATCCATAATAATAGATTTTTTTAAAACTAGAATTGCTATTATAACCTCCTTCTCTGCACTTCCTCTCCCCTAAACCATTACTGGTTGTTGAGAGTAATTCCATATAGCTTGGCGTTTTTCAAAAGATGCTTTTTATTCACATAGCTATAAAATTGATGGAGGTGAGTTTTTTCATTAGCCTCCCTTGCTTCATTGGCCACGTATGAAAAACCAGAGCTGGGAGGCCTCAGGTCGTAAGGAGCAATGGCTTCATGGACACTGAGAGCCAGAAAGTGTTTAATGACTTAATCTGTCCCCTTCATGTTGTAGAGGATTAGACTGCAAGGGGGCAGAGAAAGATTACCTCACGTTTATGCCCTACTTTGTTTAATATTACCAATAAACTATTATATGTCGCTCACAAATAGGCAGTGAGGTTGCAGTAGGATACGTTTAAATAAACTATGTCTATTGCTCATGCAACTCTTCTGGGCTGGTGAGAAGGAAATATGACAAGATGGGGGCTCAGTGCAAGGGGTGGCATACTGTGGTGGGAGAGGGTTCAAAACGATTCTGCTCAATAGCCAATTCTCCATGTGGATGATAAGAAAATTCAATGGGGGGAAAGAACAGTTTTTCAACAAATGGTGCTGGGGAACCTGGATAGCCACATGTCAAAGAATGAACTTGGGCCACTACCTTGTACCATATTCCCCATATTAACTCAAACTGAAGACCTAAATGTAAGAGCTAAACTTCTAAAACTCTTGGAAGAAAACATAGGCCTAAATCTCTGTGACCTTGGACCAGACAGTAGTTTCTTCGATATTATGCCAAAAGGATTAAGCAACAAAAGACAAAGAATCGATAAATCAGGCATCCTCCAAATTGGAAACTTTTGTGCTTCAAAGGACGTCATCAAGAAAGTGGAAAGGCAACCCCCACAAAGAGAACATATTTACAAATCATCTAGTGGGTAAGAGACTTGTAAAGACTTATATAAAGCATGCATACAACTTAATAAAAAGACAATCCAATTTAAAAACAGGCAAAGAACCTTAATAGATGTTTCTCCAAAGAAGATAGACAAATGGCAGAAAAAGCTTGTGCATAGCTGCTCATCATCATTAGCTGTGAGAGAAATGTGAATCCAAATCAAGATGGGATACTACTTCCCACCTACTGGAACAGCTGTAACCAGAAAGACAGACCCTAACAAGTATTGGCAAAGATGTGGAGAAATCGGAGCCTCGTGCGTTGCTACCAGGATTGTAAAGTAGTGCAGCTGCTCTGGGAAAAAGTCTGCAGTTTCTCCAAAGGTTCAACATAGAGTTACCATACAACTCAGCATTTCCACTGCTGCGTGTCTACCCAAGAGAAATGAAACATGTCTCCACACAGCTGTGTTCCTGAATGTTCAGTGCTGCATTATTCATGATAGCCCCAAACGGCAACAACTTCAGTGTTCATCAACCAGTGATGTGATCAAATCTATTTCTATATGCTGGCAGTAAAAATGAAAGAAGTACTGATACATTCTATAACATGGTTGAACCTTGAAAAAAAACATGCTAAGTGAAAGAAGCCTGTCACAAAAGACAACTTACTGTTGTCTAATCTAGAGAGAGAGAAAGATTAGTAGTCGCTTGGGGCTGAGTGGGGTTGAGGGCAAATGGGGACTCCTGCTAATGAGTATGGGGTTTCTTTTGGGGGTAATAGAGTGTTCTAAAATTGACCGATGTGATGGTTGCACAATTCTGTGAATACACTAAAACATTTCAGTTGCACACTTAAATGAGAGAACTGTATGTGAATGATGTCAACAGTGCTATTGCTTAAAAAAATACTCTTACCATAGGGGCGCCTGGGTGGCTCAGTTGCTTAAGCATCTGACCCTTGGCTTTGGCTCAGGTCATGATCTCACAACTCAAGTTCAAGCCCCGCATCGGGTTCTGCACTGGCTATGTGGAACCTGCTTGGGATTCTCTCTCTCTCTCTCTCTCTCTCTCTCTCTCTCTCTCTCTCTCTCTCTCTGTGTCCCATCCCCAATCATTCTCTCTCTGTCTCTCTCTCAAAAAGAAATAAACATTAAAAATAATAGTTCTGCCATAAACATCATATTTCAGCCTAGTCTGGAGAGGAGCTAGAGTAGGAACAGAAGGCCATTCAGGTAAAAGGGACAGAATAAGCAGACACACTGTTCCATATATATACCCAGAGGACAAAAGGAGACTCCAGAGGTGAGGACGGAAGACTGAGTCGCAGAAAACTGAAGTTCCTTGCTAGAAATAGACATAAACCACCGACGTCAGAGTCTGTATCTTATTCTGCGTCCCCAGTACCCAGCACAGAGAAGCCTTACCACAAGTTTTATCTGTCGGTTGCCTGAGCGAGTAAATGAGTGCACAGGCGAGCTGAAGAATGAACTTTAAATACTCAGGCATAAACACTTAGGCGTAATAACGCCTAACTAGACGACAGCTCTCCTAACTCCTAGTACACCTTTGTTGTGCTAGAGCAGAAAAAGGGTTAGAATCCAGATGAAAGGAACTTCCTTTATAGTAACATTTCCATTTTAGCAGTTCATTAACTTGTTTAAAATGTTTGATCAGTCTTTTTGTGTTTTGCCACTCTGGTAAGTGTGTCATGGTATCTCACTGTGGTTTTACTTTGCATTTCCCTACTGATTAATGATGTTGACCGTCTTCTTGGGTGCTTGCTTGCCATCCATATACTTTCATCAGTCACCACGACTCCTGCAAGTTCAAGATACCATTGTCTTCACTGGTGTTACTGCAATCATATTCTTTTTTTTTTTTTTTAGATTTTTATTTTTTTATTTTTTATACAAATAGTTTATTGTCAAATTAGTTTCCACATAACACCCAGTGCTCATCCCCACAAGTGTCCTCCTCCATGCCCCCCTCCTCCCCCCCCATCCACCAGTCCTCAGTTTTTGTCAGCATTCAAGAGTCTCTCATGGTTTGCCTCTCTCCCTTTCCCCCACCATTTCCGCCCTTCTTCTCCCCCTTGGTCCTCTGTTAAGTTCCTCCTAATCCTCCTATACGTGCACACATATGATATTTGTCCTTCTCTGCCTGACTTATTTCGCTCAGCATAACACCCTCAAGGTCCATCCATGTTGCTACACATGGCCAGATTTCATTGTTTCTCATTGCCATGTGGTATTCCATGGTATAGATAAACCACATCTTCTTGATCCCTTCGTCTGTTGATGGACACTTAAGCTCTTTCCATGTTTTGACTATTGTGGAGAGTGCTGCTATGAACATTGGGGTACATGTGCTCCTATGCCTCAGCATTTCTGTATCCCTCGGGTAAATTCCTAGCAGTGCTATTGCTGGGTCATGGGGGAGTTCTATTGTTAGTTTCCTTAGGAACCTCCACACTGTTTTCCAGAGGGGTTGTACCAGTTTACATTCCCACCAACAGTGTAGGAGGGTGCCCGTTTCTCCACATCCTCGCCAGCATCTAGAGTTCTCTGATTGGCTCATTTTAGCCACTCTGACTGGCGTGAGGTGGTATCTCAGTGTGGTTTTGATTTGTATTTCCCTGATGAGGAGGGATGCTGAGCATCGTTTCATGTGTCTGTTGGCCATCTGGATGTCCTCTTTGTAGAAGTGTCTGTTCATATCTTCTGCCCATTTCTTCACTGGGTTGTTTGTTTTTCGGGTGTGTAGTTTGGTGAGTTCCTTGTAGATTCTGGATATCAACCCTTTATCTGATATGTCATTTGCAACTATCTTTTCCCATTCCGTTGGTTGCCTATTAATTTTCTGGGTTGTTTTCTTTGCTGTGCAGAAGCTTTTAATCTTGATGAGGTCCCAACAGTTTATTTTTGCTCTTGATTCCCTTGCTTTTGGGGATGTGTCAAGTAAGTTGCTGCGGTGGAGGTCAAGGAGGTTGTTTCCTGCTTTCTCCTCTAGGGTGTTGATAGTTTCCTGTCTCACGTTCAGGTCCTTTATCCATTTTGAGTTTATTTTTGTGCATGGTGTGAGAAAATGATCTGGTTTCATTCTTCTGCATGTTGCTGTCCAGTTCTCCCAATACCATCTGTTAAAAAGGCTGTCTTTTTTCCATTGGATATTCTTTCCTGCTTTGTCAAAGATCAGTTGGCTGTATACTTTTGGGTCCACTTCTGAGTTCTCAATTCTGTTCCATTGGTCTGTGTGTCTGTTTTTGTGCCAATACCATACTGTCTTGATGATGACAGCTTTGTAGTAGAGGCTAAAGTCTGGGATGGTGATCCCTCCCGTTTTGGTTTTATTTTTCAGGATTACTTTGGCTATTGGGGGTCTTTTGTGGTTCCATACAAATTTTTGGATAGTTTGTTCTAGTTTTGAGAAGTATGCTGGTGCAATTTTGATTGGAATTGCATTGAATGTGTAGAGTGCCTTAGGTAGTAATGACATCTTAACTATATTTATTCTTCCTATCCATGAGCATAGAATGTTTTTCCATTTCTTTGTGTCTTCTTCAATTTCCTTCATAAGTTTTCTATAGTTTTCCTCATACAGATCTCTTGTATCCTTGGTTAGGTTTATTCCGAGGTATTTTATGGTTTTTTGTGCAATTGTGAATGGGATTAGTTTCTTGATTTCTCTTTCTGTTTACTGCAATCATATTCTGACTCACTTCCCTTCCTCCATTTCTCCCCAGTTAGTCCCTTCGCAGCCAGAGGGGACCCTGTGAAAACCTGTATCAGATCTTGTCACTTTTCTGATTAAAACCATCCAGTGGTTCCCTATCTCAGTCATGGTGATCATTACAATGATCTACAAGGTGAAGGTGCTGCACAGTCTGACCTCCTTTTATCTCTACATCCTCATCTCCTACTTTTCTCCCCCATCTCTGTGCTCTAGCTACATTGGCTCCCTTGATGTTCCTCCTACGCTCCCCCCCACACCTCTCCCCCATCACTCTGCTCTGACTACACTGAATATCTTCCTTGATATTCCTCAAACACATCAGATACATTCCCACTTCAGGGCCTTGGTACTTGCTGTTCCCTTTGTCTGAACACTGTTCCCCAGGATAGCCTCATGGATCACCAGCCTAGCTCTGATATCTCCTCTGTGAGCCCTTCTCTGACCACCTTATTGTGAATTGTACCCTGTTCCCCCAGGACTCTCTCTTCCCCTTTCTGTTTTATTTCACTCCTTGTATCACTTATTTTATTATCTGCCCTTCCCCCAGCACCACCACAATATTGGTTCCACGAAGGCATATCCCTCTCCATCCGTACTCAGCATTTACCAAAGCACAGTGTGAGTTGAATTGCATCGTTGAGATGTCTTCCCATTTGCATTTAGAAACACAAATCCAAACTCCTAACTTTGAGGCCCAGTGTAATCTGGTCACTACCTGTCTTTCTACCCTTCCCCTGCTCTTCCTGTCTCCATTCTCAGTGGGTTCCCTTTAGCTTCTCAGACATGTCAGGGCCTCTGGACAAACCTTCACCTTATCTGTTATGCACTCTTCCGGTGCTTAACCAACTCTTTCTAAGTCCCACTTGCCTGTCTTCACCCCGTTAGTCTCTCTTGGTATCTGGTTTATTTCTTCTATGGAACTTATTGTAATTTTTCATTATTATCTTATTTTTTTTACTTAAAAATCTGTTCCTGCTATTGGAATATATGTTATTTGAGGTCAGAGACTCTTACTGTCTTATTCCCTTTTGGGTTCCCATGCTCCAGTGTCTACCATGCAGTGAAGGCCCCAGTAACTGGATGGATGAGTGGGTAGAGAGGTGGCTAAGAAGTTAGGCCCTGAAAGTACCTGCCTTAAGTCAAATTCTCCCTTCACTACATACTACCTGGTGGACTTGGGCAAGTTCCTTAAGATGGCCAAACCCCAGTTTTCTGATCTGTGAAATGAGGACAGATAAAAGTTACCACTCTACAGGGTTTTATAAAAACTGGAGATAATCTATGTAAACCCCTTAGCACAGTACATGACATATAATAACTGATCTATATGTGTTAATATATTAGTATATATTGGTATATGTTAGTATATTTTTACTAATGTCTTGATGACTGTTATTCACATTCTCTGCCCGTATCTGTTACTCCTGACTGTGCTCTATTTTATCTAGCTGGTTTTGAGTTGTGATCATGATATTTTTGGTATGACCTGACCAATCATATGAGCTTACAGTAATCTAGCTTCGGAGGCAGGTACCGTTTTACGTTATGTGTTTATCAAATATGTCTCACTGTGAGCTCTTCTTGAGCTTAAGTTCAGCTAAAACCCTAAACGGTGCATGTCTACTGCCCTATGTTGGGCAGTAAATTCAGCTGTTTGTTTGTCTGAAAGTTGATTGTTTTAATTCGGACCTATCATGTCAGCTGGCTTGAACCTCTTTGGATCCTGTTTTTGACATCTCAGAATAATGAATCGGTCCTCTCTGATTTGTGTCACAGACGGATTTGACGAGCACATCACCGGTGTCCTCCATAAAGTCAGTGTTTTAAACAGGTCAGCAGGAATGGCAGAGCAGGACCCCGTGACTTGTGGCTGGAGACCTCTCTAGAGCTGGATACTTTGATTCTGTCTTCCATCTGGTTTCGTAAGCTGTTGGGTTTATTTCCTTGTCTGAGCACCAGGCCATTTTCCTTCTTGAAAACAATTTTAGTCATATCAACACACACTAACTTTTGTACCTACTATGTACAAGTAGTGTGCGTGGGCCCCACTGAACCATATGACAGATTAGATTGATGGCAAATAATGAAGAAATTAGGCGTAGATGGCTAAGAAATCAAAGTGCCTTTGTAAATAGGGAGCAGATTTGTAGTTGGCAGGATTTAAACCTGTGTTGGGAAGCTCCCAGTGGAAGGGGACGGGCCTGCCTGAAATTCCAATTTCTTCATCTAAGTAATCTGGGTAAATAGACTAAATTAGAAATTTGAGGAATTAGACTGTAGAATCCTGAGATTTCTTCTATTCATTCTATTGACCTTTCAAATGTATGTTTATATATGTATATCAAATCATTATGCTGTACACCTAAAAGTACAGTTTAAAATTTTTTTTTAATGTTTATTTATTTTTGAGAGAGAGAGTGAGAAACAGAGAGAGCAGGGGAGGGGCAGAGAGAGAGGGAGACAAAGAATCTGAAGCAGGCTCCAGCTCCAAAGCTGTCAGCACAGAGCCTGATGCAGGGCTCAAACTCAGGAACTGCCAGATCATGACCTGAGCCGAAGTAAGATGCTTAATTGACCGAGCCACTCAGGAGCCCCTAAAAGACAATTAACCCTTGAACATCATGGATTTGAACTTCTAGGGCCCCCCTTACATGTGGGCATTTTTCGTAAATATAGTACAGTACTGTACATGTATTTTATTTTCCTTATGATTTTCCCAATAACATTTTCTTTTTTTTTTTAAATATTTATTTATTTTTAAGAGACAGAGCATGAGCAGGGGAGGGCAGAGAGAGAGGGAGACACAGAATCTGAAGCAGCTCCAGGCTCTGAGCTTTCAGCCTAGAGCCCAATGTGGGGCTCGAACTCATGAACCGCGAGATCATGACCTCAGCTGCAGTCGGCTGCTTAACTGAGTGAGCCACCCAGGCGCCCCCCCCATAACATTTTCTTTTCTCTCACTTACCTTATTGTAAGGGTACAGCATACAATACATAGAACTTACAAAATACATGTTAGTCAACTATTTATGTTATTGGTAAGACTTTTTGTCAGCAGCAGACTTTTAATAGTGAAGTTTTGGGGAAGTTCTGTGTGGATTTTCAAGTTTGTCGGGGACCAGCACTCCTAACTCTGACATTGTTCAGGGTCAACAGTAATACAGTGTTATATGTCAGTTTTATCTCTTTGACAAAAAGTGATCATACTCATCATTACCATATGTTTGTCTGTTCTATGCCTACTTCGTTTTTCTTTATGAAAATGAGTGAAGGGAAGAATTATGTAACGTTTCTAATCATCACAGCATATACATTCAGTACTTTATATGAAAGTGTCTTCTAAACTATGAAAAGCTGTATATATACATAGGCTGTTATGATTGAATAGATGTTCAGTAAATTGAATAGATGAATTTACTCCTTTGTATGTGGATGGGGTTAATGTAAAAGAATCATACCCAAAATATTTATTAACTAAAGCATCTATTTTACATTGGGAGCTTCTTGCCAAATTAGTTAGAAAATATAGGTTATTTTTGAGTTGAAGTGAAGTACAATAAATTCTTAGGTTCCCCAAATAGAATTTTACAGAAATATTTATATAACTCACAGCTAAAGTGAATTTTCTAAAAACTCCCCATAAGGTGAGATCACGTACGCCATGTCTCAGTACAGAAGGATTTTTTTTTTCAATCAGTTATGTCTCTAAAAATAAACCTAGTTTTGTTGTTAAAATTTGCTGTTTCCTCTTCACATAAGAACGTCTCATTAATTTTGGTGAAAACCGTCCAACAAGATAAGGTTAAATTGTCCAGTTTTCCAGTGGAAGAGAACCCACTTTGTGCCACGGGCAGAGTAGCAGCTAAGAGGTGAGTTGAAGACAGACGTGCTAGCTCAGTGGTCAGAGGATTTTGAATCTAAACATAGGTGGCTCAGGGAAGAGGTTTGGATGTTTTATGTGTGCTTTTAGTGATACCTTACCTCTCTCACTCTCTTGGGAGTTTTCTATCTAGAGCATTGACATTGACGTTCTCTGTCATCAGCGCACCAAAGAGTAAGAGAGAGTGGGTAGGTAGAAAAAAGGGGTGACCTCTTGGAGATCCAGTATATTTGCATGGGGCAGAAGAGGGGCCATATTCCGTTGTCTATTGTGTTAAGTGGGCTAGACTCCTTGGATGGGGTTTCCTTTTCTCGGTCATTTGAAACCGATTTTGTGAAAAACTCAACTATGATTTCCTGTAAAGTAAAATCATTCGGTTTCGAGCGAAAGACTAGGAGATCTTGAGTAGGTCTAAATGTTTGAACTTTTCTTGGTTTGAGAGAAAAGAAATGTCTTATTTTGGCCCCAGCACCTATACTAAACAGTAATATTGATAAAAATAAAATCCAGTAAGATATACTTTTTAATTAAGAAATTATATATATATATATATATATATATATATATATATATATATATATATGGTCTTATGAAACGATTAAAAAGAGGGCTCTGAGTCTTAAATTTGTTCTGATTGTCAGAGATGGACAGAATTTAACTAATAGGAGACTACATAGAGCACAAAGAAAAACTTCTTGTTGAATAACAGTTGTCAGAGAAGAAACAGATGATGTGTTTTCTTTACTGCACTTAAAAAATTAATTATTGCCAATAGAAGCTTGTTTATGCTCGTTAACTGACTTAGCCTTGTGGTGTGGCATTATTCCACATTTAGATGGAAATGGGTTTCGGCGGAGAGTCCAAAGACTGGGTTCTGGTCGGGCTGAGTGAACTTCAGTGGGATCTCTGGTCCCACTGGCCCCCAGTGTCCCATTTGTAAAGGGAGGGGTACATAAAGAGGATAACTAGGCATCTTCTATTTCTCACTGTACCTTTTTTTTTTCTTTTAATTTAAAGGCCTGTATTTTTATTAAACAATGTCTTGAAGTAAACAGGGAAGTTAACATTCAGATGTTTCAGGACCCTCCTGAATGATTTAGGGTCCTTTTGGTAGGAGCAGATGTTAGGAGAAATCTAAGCAGCACGATATTTAAGGAAGAAGAATTTTATTTGATAAATTCAAGAATCCACATCTAGGTCTCAAAAGTTGGGTGCAAAAGAATCCAAAAGCTTTCTTGCGGTTTCCTTTTGGGAATCAGAACATTTCACTGATATTTTTCTGACAGCTCGTGAAACAGTAGCATTGAGCTTATAAGAGTTTTAATTTGTTCTAGTTGAAAAATAATAAGAATGTATGCATTATCTAAGAGATACAATAGTTTTACCACCATTGCCTGTTTTCCTACTACAAATAAATGGGCCAGTGTATTTTTACAAATTCTTAATAGCTGACACGGTAACTAAAATACCATGCTTACTGCTGGAATGGTGGCAGATTTATTAACTTGTTTTCTTCAGAAATTGTGATTTGCTAGTTGTCAGTACTTTTATGTCTACTCAAAAAAATTTTGGGCATTGAAAAGCATACTTGGATATTGGTATTCCTGTAATTATAATATTTGAAAAAAATTACTTTTGAAGCATAAACAGAAAATATAGGAATCCCACGTGGCGATGATCTTTAAGCTGCAATTCATTTAAGGTAATGGTGTTGATTTTTAAAAACCTCTCAGAAATTAACTATTTAATTTAGGATGATAAATTACATCCTTGATGTCTTTCAAGTATTTTTAATCTTATAATGAAGGCATTGTAACTACATCTGATAATAAAAAGATGTTTTCTAAACCATGAATACATAATAATACACATTGAAATTTACTTATACTTTTTCCTGTAGCGTAATCAGATAAAACTTTAAGAATAGCAGTATTTTCAGTTCACTTAAGTTTATATATCTTTATAGGGAGTGAAACCATCTTTACCTTACTTGAAAATGCCTTTCATTCTCCTGTTTATTAAAATTGTTTTAGTGTGGTTTTCTATTTAGTCTTATGTTTTATTTGTGCTTAATTCTGTTTCTACAGAATGCTAGAGTATCAACAACTCCATAATTAGTAATTAGTGGGCAATAGGACCAAAGTGATTTTAATCTTATATTTCAGTATATTTCAACTGGATTTTGTTTTTGGAAAATATTAATATTTTCAATATTCAGAGATACAAGGAACAATATATCCCAAAATGCAGTAATGTAATGTGAAAATTATGGTTCGACTACATTTACCATGAATCCTAGTGCCCTAAGATTAAGACCCTGAACGGCATTTTCTGCTATAAATTTTGACAAGAACTAACTAAACAAGAGTATTGCAGTAATTTCTGTTATTTACTATAGGCCAGATGCTTGTAAATTTGAGGAGGTAATGATATGAAAAAAATCAGATGTATCATTGGGTTTGCTTTTTTTATTGCAATGGTAGGGAATTAGTCTATATTTTAATAGTTATAAAGAACAAGAAAGAGTAAGATGTACAGTATCTAGTAGGCACTCAAAAATATTTATTGTTTTGAATTTAGGGCTTGGGAAGAAATTACTTACAAGAATCAATTAAATTGGAATTGTTTTCTTTTATTTTTGCTTTGGCTGATTTCCTCAAGTGGTGATAAATGATTTTCAAATGGTGGTAAAAGTCAACAACTGTAATAAACGGTGAGTTTAGAGTAGCTATTTATAGATCTTTTCTTTAGTAATTCTTTTATCAACCAGCATTTGTACTTGTTGAGTAGTCTTCTTTCCTAAAAGAGAAAAAATATGAAATAGTTTTTTGGTCTTAGAATAGACCAACCTTTTTATAAACTTATTTTTTAACGTTTATTTATATTTGAGCGATAGGGCAAGAGCGAGAGCGAGCGAGCGAGAGAGCATAAATGGGGGAGGGGCAGATAGAGGCAGAAACAGAATCCGAAGCAGTGCCAGGTTCTGGGCTGTCAGCACAGAGCCTTTTGAGGGGCGTGAACTCACGAGCAGCAAGATCATGACCTGAGCTGAAGTTGCATGTTTCAGGCGCCCTGAAAAGACCCGTCTTTTTTATGAGGATGTCCCATCAGAGAAAAGATTGGGGCGCCTGGGTGGCTCAGTCGGTTAAGCATCTGACTTCGGCTTCGGTCATGATCTCGCAGGTCCTGAGTTCAATGCCTGAGTCAGGCCCTGTGCTGACAGCTCAGAGCCTGGAGTCTGCTTTGGATTCTGTGTCTCCCTCTCTCTCTACCCGTCCCCTCCCTTAAGCTCTGTCTCTTTCTCTCTCAAAAAATAAATAAACTTATAAAAAAGAAAAGACTCAGAGTCTGGCACCTGCTTCAGATTCTGTGTCTCCCTTGCTCTCTGCACCTCCCCTGCTTGCACTCTCTCTCTCAACAATAAGTAAACATTAAAAATTAAAAAAAAAAAAGAAAGAAAAGAGATCTTCCTGTTTTAATGCAGCTCAGTTTGAGAGAAACAAACCCTGGTTTATTTTTCTTTTGAATGTACTTATTGTAGCAATCAGGATACTTTTAAAGTGCCTTAAAAAGCACTGGGTTATAGTTGGTCAAACATTTTTTAGTATGGATTCTGTACAGAGCTACTATAAAAAACGAATTTCATTAACTTGTTAGGAAGTGCAGGTCACAGACTCCTTTGTGTGGGTGGCCCTTACCTCAGAAACTGGGCTTGTGGGGCGCCTGGGTGGCTCAGTCGGTTAAGCATCCGACTTCAGCTCAGGTCATGATCTCACAGTCTGTGAGTTCGAGCCCTGCGTCGGGCTCTGTGCTGACAGCTCAGAGCCTGGAGCCTGTTTCGGATTCTGTATCTCCCTCTCTCTCTGACCCTCCCCTGCTCATGCTTTTCTCTCTGTCTCTCCCTCTTCCTCTCCCTCTGTCTCAGAAATAAATAAAAAAACGTTAAAAAAAAAAAGGAAACTGGGCTTGTCTTCACCTGCTACCCTCTCCTGCCTCTCAACCAAAAAACCATGGCCCCACTTCAGGGATGAATGGAAGGAGTCATGGTTTCTTCTTGGCCTTTTTTTTTTTAAACTAATATCCTCTGTTATTTTATTAGATTAGAATGTACTTTGAATAAATTACATATATTTAAAACATGCATACATATGTAATAGGTTATAAGGTATAATATGTACATATTTAATGTATGTATGTATGTACTTAAATATATATGAATGTATTTAAATGTGTTTCCCCACTTTTATTGAGATACACTTAACATATAACATTGTATTCGTTTTAGGTATACACTCTGGTGATTTGATGTTTGTGGTGTGAAACGATGACCACAGTAAGCTAACATCCATCGCTTCACATAGTTACACACTGTTTCTTGTGATGAGCGCTCCTAAGAGCATTTCTCTTAGTAACTTTCAAATATACAATGATGTTAACTTCAGTCACTGTGGTGTACTCTGCCTCCCCAGAACTTACTCATCTTACAACTGGAAGTTGGTTCCTTTGGACCCCTTCAGCAGTTTGACCCACCCCATACTTCTGGCCACCACTCATCTGTTCTCAGTTTTTTAAATTTATTTAAATTTTTTAACATTTATTTATTTTTGAGAGCAAGGGGGAAAGAGAGGGAGAGAGAGACAGATAGACAGACAGACAGACAGAGCATGGGCAGGGGAGGGGCGGAGAGAAAGAAATGGAGACACAGAATCTGAAACAGGTGTCAGACTCCAAGGCATCAGCACAGAGCCTGACACAGGGCTCGAACTGTGTGGAATGGCGAGATCATGACCTTGGCCGAAGTCAGATGCTTAACCAACTGAGCCACCCAGGCAGCCCAAGTTCAGTTTTTTTGTTTTGTTTTTTTTTTTTTGTTTTTTTAGATTCCACGTTTAAATGACATCAAGTGATATTTGTCTTTCTGTCTGACTTGCTTTACTTATCATATGCCCTCAAAGTCTATCCACTTTGCCACAAATGTCAGGATTTCCATCCTTTTTTATGATTGAGTATATAAAATCCCGTTTTCTTGATCTATTCATTCATCCACACATAGGTTGTGTCCGTATCTTTTTCTTTTTAAATATTTATTTCTGAGAAAGAGAGCACATGAGCAGGGGAGGGGCAGAGAGAGAGGGAGACATGATATGGAGACGTGAGGCTTGAACCCACGAACCATGAGATCAAGAGCTGAGCCAAGTGGGATGCTTAACTGAGCCACCCAGGCACCCCCCTTCCCCCGGTTGTGTCCATATCTTAACTATTGTGAATAAGGCTGCAATGAACATGCAGGTTCAGATCTCTTTTTGAGACAGTGATTTTGTTTCCTCAGATAAATACACAGAAGTGGAGTTGCTGGATTGTTGTTAGTTTTACTTTTAAGTTTTTGAGGACTTTCCCTCCTGTTTTCCATAGTGGTTGCACCAATTTACATTGCCATAAAGCTAATTTTATATATTCACATTTTAAATGTAAAATTGTTTCTGCTTTTATTAAATTAGAATGTTAAGTATGTTGCCAACATAAATTTCCTTCTAGAAAACAAGAAGCCAAACTGTTACCTTTTTAAAGCCTTCGTGTGTGTGTGTGTGTGTGTGTGTGTGTGTGTGTGTGTTTAAGTTATATCATGGACTGGTTCCAAGATAGTCAAGGATGTCTTTTTTTATGTACACAGGAATATAGACCTGCACTAGTCTTTTTAGTTATATTTTTTCCACAAACCTGTCATGTTTAAATGTCCTAATGTAGAATTTTAAGATATGTGCAGTTGAATAGATACCATAGGATTACTGGCTTTGTATAGCAGAGAACTGCCGAAGATCGGGAGTGTTTTCAATTTATTAAAATAACTCCATTAACATAGCTCTGAGCTATGAACAAAATGGAAATATCCTCTTGAATGATAGTTCAGTTAGGTGGGTTTGTAAGAGATCAAGCAACCTTTCCTAGAAGTTTTTACTTATTGATGCATTTAAAACTATTAGTTCTCCAGTGATCCAATCAGGTACCAGTTGAGGTGGGGGGAAGGGGAGGGCATAGGGGGTGGTGTTAGGAAGCTGTTTTCAAGTCTTTGAATTTATAGCAGTTTCTTGATGATTTGTTGGGACAAATCCCCAAGTCTTCAGTGACAGCAATAGCAATTAATTCCTCGATTAAATAGAGTAAAATATAAATGACCCCTTCAACTTCTAGAATGTTTATCAATATAGAACTAAAATTATTTGTGAAGCTATTGAAGTGAATTCTGTTAAAATAAACTCAGTGAATTTCATTATCGTGAAGTGACATTTCAGGAGAAGGTTATGTTCTAAGTTCAGTTTGAAAGGGAAATATTGTATTTTGGTCAAAACTACTTTTGAAAATCTCACAAATTGCTCATAATTTACAGTCTACAGGGAGTTGAATGTATTGCTTTTATATGTGTTTACAGTATTTTATTTCTACCACATTGGATACATTCATATCCTTTCTTAAAAACTCTAATTTGTATTTTTTTTCCCTTCCATTGCCGGGATAGATTGCCATTTATTCAGACAGGGACCAGGTATAAACAAGTTGGCTTGTGTCTGGGCACTCCTTTGTATGAGGAGTACATCTGTTTCTTAGCTGAAACTGCACTTACTGTGGCAGGATGCTCATATGGTGAGAGGTGCACAGATACTGTAACTGACCGGGGGCTCCGGAGGCTCATGTCTCACTCTTCATATTCATTCCAGGACATTCAGTCACTGAGATAAATGGTGGATGGAGTTATATCCACTCCTTCCATTTCTCTCTTGCTGTTGCACAGTCCATCTCTACTGTGTGTTCCTGTTGCAGTTACCATTAGCTCTGAACCCTCTGGTTGTGTGATCATGATGAATGAAGACAAAGATGAAATGTACCACACAGCAGGGCAATGTGAGATCATGCACACCGAGGGCCCTTGGCATCAAACCATAGAGTAGAAGAAACAGGAGGCCTTCAAAGTAGAAAACGAAGGATCAGTTCCCTGCACGAGACAGGTGTGCCTCTGAAGTGGTAGTTTCTTTCTCGTAGCATCATGATTGATGGCTGTCTTTTTTCTTTTCTTTTCTTTAGTGCCCCTCTTGATACATTTGCTGGTTTTGAACCAATGCAGAATCTATTCTCAGATAACATTAAAACTTCATATCATGATACATGATAACATGATACATCTATCAGTATCTGGTATGCTCAACAATTAGCAGATTTATATATTTGACTATTTCAGTAATTTGAGAATCTAACATTTATTTCTACATTGTGTTCTTTAAGTCCACCTTTTGATTCACAGTGTGGAGCCTTCTTTATCCACTGCTATCTCAGACCCGCACCTCACTCACCCAGTCGTTCTTAGCCAATGATGCTTTTGCGAAGTATCATTAGAAAAAAAATGATCACTTCATTTTTTTATGACTTTCCCACAGTCATATCTGATTTCAGCTTTTACCTCATCCAGGGTCATCTTAAGGCTCCTTTATATTTCCAACAATGCCACACTACTAACATCAGCAGGCACGAAAGGTCAAGATCTTTCTTTCCACTTTGTTTATAATGGGAATGTGTAAAGCATATGAGTATTGGAATGTTGTTAATATTTTATCCTTTCAGAACACTGAAAGAGCACGAGAAAATTAGGGACAAAGCAAGTCACCTCAGTGTTTTAAAAAAAAAGTTACACACTCTGAATGGCTCAATATTTTGTCTGTGGTGAGCGGAAATTTGCGTTCATGAGAAGACATAGCAAGCCACTTCTCTACTTCTAGCAAGCATAAAGCATTTACTAAAGCAGCCCCAAAAGTAGAAGTATCACCTGGGCTCTTTGTAAACTGACTACAGAGCTGAAATGGTTCTTATTTTTGCTCTTGAACCTCCTAGCGTCACATAACAGTGGTTTAAGTTTGGCTTAACCCAAGTGTCCAATGTTGTCACAGTGTGACAGAATCAATTCTATTTTAGATGACGTCAGGTTTTCTTTTCTCTACATACATACTTTTAGAACGGCACTTCTTTTCTGCCACAATCCCTTCTCCTCTCATTTGAACACTTGTTTTGGCTGAGAGTTACTTTAGCTCTGAGAAAGTGCTTTTGAATATTAAGTGATCAGTTGATACCACTTCCCTTAATATTAAGGAAAGGAAAAAAAAAACCACTTCTGTAAAAATTCTTCAAAGAACACTTGCTTAGAATAAGGATTGATTTGGGAGTCACATTAGAAACAGTTAGAAAACTAAGAAGTTTCACCAAAATGTTACATATTGTACCAGGGAGACTGAAAGGTCAAGGCCATAGTGGTTCCGAGGCTGGCTGGAGTCCCTCTGTTGTAAACAATAGACACTGCGACCCGAGGCTAAGCACATTCACACTGCACTTCTTCAGATCACCACTGCTAACATCTCACAGAGAAATGCTTCTTCAAAATTAATCTTGGCCAGGGCTTTGCAAACTGAGATCCTTGTGTTTGCCGGGGTGATATTCGATCTAGGCCATCCAAGTTATGTCCTCTTCCAATGCCTTTGTTATCTGTGCCAAATTGTGGGCCAAGAGGTTGTAGAGAGCACATTGCATCATTTCCTCTGTGTCTCCTATAAACATCAGCGTTTGCTTAGGGAGACAATACATGAGGTAGTGGACTCAAGACTACCGAACTTGAGATCAGACTAACCCAGTTTTGAATCCCAGCTCTGTCACTATGTAATCTTGTGTAAGTTACTAAATGTCTGTGAGCTTCAGTTTTTTCATCTATAAAACAGGAATAGGATGCTTATTTTTACAAGGTTGTCATGAACACAAAATGAGATTAAAAATATAAAGTGCTAACTAAGACAGTGCCTGGCAGGCACATGGTAAGCACTTAAAAATGATGACTGGTATCAGTGTTACTATCAGGCCTGCAGTAAAAACATTAAATCAATGTTGTGTGCCCTCAACAATGGTAACCATGAATAGAATTTCTAGAATGGTATCAGCAGCCTTCCACATCTACACTAAAAAGGGCAGCCATTTTTGTCTGTTTCTAAAATGGCTTTTTAATCTATAATATCCTTTTATTCATATAGGCTGATTTTCTAATTGTCTAGCGTGGAGAGAGAGTCTTAGAAAAGCATTTTGCTATATTCTAGAGCAGTGCTATCCAGTAGAGTTTTCTGTGATGGTGAAAATGTTTTATACCTGCACTGTCCAGTATGGCAGACAAAATCCATATGGAGTATATATCATGTGACTAATGCAAATGAGGAACTAAACTTTTTAAGTAAGTTAAATTTTAACAGCTACAGGTAGCTAGTGTAACTCCAGACACAACCTTATTAGTGATTTGGTAAAATCATTCTTAGCATCTGCAAGTTAACAGAAGCGTCAATTGGCAAATATTAAATTTCCAGTGAGTACATTCTTTCTACCCATATGCAACTTGACAGAAACTATTCTTTCTCTCCCAAGTTATAGATTACTGTGGGCTCATTTTTCAGTATCATATATAACTTTACTTTCTAAATTTATTCTATGAATTTATCCATTGGTTTCTGAGTGATAAATTCACACTGTCACGTTTCTTCAGCTTCAGAACCACAAGTTCTTTCTCACTTAACAAAAACCTTGGGTTCCAGTCTTCTTACTGTTTTTTTTTTTTCTTTTGTCCCCATTCTCTTCCTCAGTATACAAATCAGTTACACTGTATTAAAAATTATTACATGATTTTTAAGTCACATACTATTTAGTGGCAGGGATAAATCACTCCCATTGGATTAAAATAGTTCATGTGTGCTAATTTATCTTTCCAGGTAAAGTTATCCTTCAGGATGAAGATGACATAATTTTTCAGATGGGTTTTACATTCATTTATTTGAATATTCTTTCTTAGGAAATCAGGAAAAATATATACCAGAGCTTCTCCTAATGCAGCATTGTGAGATCGGTATTGCGACCAATTTTTTTTTTTTTAAAGAAGTGAATAGAATAAGAAGGAATAGGATATACCTATCTGAGTGCTTCACACATAGTAAGGATTAATATTGTTTTATGAAATGCTAGTTACATTTAAATGCATGTATGAAAGTGTGCATGTTTCTGAGTTGTGATGTAAAATGGATTTCTTACTATGGTCTTATTTGAAAAGAAAAGAAAGATTGAAAACCATTGTTTAACATGGTATGGTGTGGGGGGGACAGTAATGTCAGAAGATCTGGTTCAGGGCTTATATTTACTCTTTTGAATAATCATTCAATGTCTTTGACCTCCAGTTCCTTTTTTGAATAAATAGGGATACCTGCCCTATATGCTTCATGCAGCTGTTTTAAAGATTAAATGGCATTTTAAGGTAATAGACAGTTGTAGCACTTCATATTCCTTTAAAGTAGTTTGTCGATCATTTTCTATTGTAAAAACTCATGGCTTAAAATAGCAATCGTTTGTGCTCATTTTATGAATCTCCACCTCAGCCGAGATTTGACTGATCTAGGCTGGATTTGACTAGGTGGCTCTGCTTCAGGTTATGGGTTGTGGGTTGTCTGGGCTGTGGTTTGGGTTTGGTTCTGCTCCACATGTATTTGTTCTTTGGTCCAGGTAAAAGCGCAGCTGTCCGGGGCATACTTTTCTAATGGAGAAACACCAGAATATAGAAGCAAAGCCAAAACATGTGAACATACTTATGACTTTTGCTTATGTTATAGCCATAAAAATTTCATTGGCTAAGTGAAATCACATGGCCAAGCCCAAAGTCATTAGGAAGAGATAGTGTATTCCATTCCCAGTGGAAGGGAGATAGAAGTGAAATTTTTCTGAACAATATCTAAAGTGTCACATTACCCAAAAACCATTTTGTTCACTACTTCGTTCTGAATGTGAAATGACATCCAGGTATCACCATGTATTTGAAGACAGTCCCTAACACAGGGGATTGGCTGAAAATGGATGAATAGGAAATTGAAGTGATATATAATGAACAGAGGAGAATATTTCAAATACTCTAATATTCTAACAGAGAGATGAAATATATCCATAAGATGATAAAAGTTGCATGCTGTGTAAAGCAGTGAGAACAAGAAATATCTCGTGGAAATAAAAAATGTGGTTGAAATCTTTTCATAAATTCAGTAGAAGCTTTGGAAGATGAAGTCAAGTGAATCCTCCAGAAGTTAGAATCAAAAGATGAGATAGAAAACATAAGGAAATTAGATGATAAATCCAACAGAGCCAAAAACCAATGTCTTGGAGTTCCAAGAAGAGAAAATGTTAAAATATATGACATCAAAATATTTTAAAATAACAATACAAAAAAAAATTCCCTAGACTGAGGAGAACAAGCCTCCAGATTAAAAAGGGCCTACTGAAAACCCAGCACAAAATATGAAAAAGGCCATTCCAAGGTCCAACACTATAAAATTTCAAAATGTCAGGGAAAAAGAAATTATTATAAAACCTTTTAGAAACAAAACAGCAAACCACAGACTAAGTATTAGGAATCAGAATGGCATAGGGCTTTTCAATTACAATATTAGAATCTTTAAGACAATGGAGTAACCCCTTAAAAATCCTGAGTAAGAATTAATTTTAACATAGATTTTTATACCTAGCCAAACTGTCAAGTGTATAGGTAGAAAAATAGCATTTTCAGGCATACAAATACTTTTAAAAAATGTATTATTCAGATACTCTTTCTTATGAAAGTTGCCTGAGAATGTACTTTAACTAAAAAAGGAAGTAAACTGGAGAACAGGATGACTCGCAACCCAGAAAACATGAAACTCTTAATAGGAGCATGTCTAAGGCTTGACCCAAGACAGAGATCAACCAGACCAGACATAAGGCATATCTGATGTGTTTGTTATCTGAGAAAATAAATATTGGTGGGTATGTGATGGATCTTTTTGAACTTTGGGGGAAAGAATGTCAGTTACCTAGAAAAATAAGCTATTAAAAATAGGCAATTAATTCCAGAAATAATAAAATATTGTACAAAAAAAATCAAAAAATCAAAATAAGATATGAAAATACAGATCAGAGGAGTGGATCAGATGGGCCATTGATGATTGGGCTTGGAGATGGGTATAGGGAAGAGCGCGGGCACTGCCCTTCTTTGTTATGAGCAGATGATTACTATTTGACTTAAATTAGGTGAAGTGCTCTGATAGGAAAAGTTAATAAGTAATAAAAATAAAGTTACATATGTCTCTGATTAAGGAAAAAAGCTCCTATACTACAGAAGACTATAGATAAACAGTAAAAAGTCTCCCTTTTTCTATATCCCATCCTTGGTATGATTCTCCTGAGGCAGCCACTTTAAAAAAAATTGTTTTTAATGTTTATTTTTCAGAGAGAGAGACAGACAGACAGAACATGAGTGGGGGAGGGGCAGAGAGAGAGGGATACACAGAATCTGAAGCAGGCTCAGGCTCTGAGCTGTCGGTACAGAGCCTGACATGGGGCCTGAAATCACGAACCACGAGATCATGACCTGGGCTGAAATTGGACCCTTAACTGACTGAGCCAGCAAGGCGACCCTTGAGGTAGCCACTTTTAACAGTTTCTACTTTTAGTTGCTCTGGCAGTTATATCCATGACTGGAAGTACAGCAAAACCTTGGTTTGAAAGCAAAATTTGTTCTTGAAGCCTGCTTGTAATCCAAAGCACTTGTATATCAAAGCAAATTTCCCCCATAAGAAATAATGGAAACTCAGATGGTTCATTCCACAACCCACAAAGATTCATATAAAAATGATTACAGTACTATAATATAATACAAAATAATAAAGAAAAATAAATTAACCTCCACTTACCTTTGAAAACTCTCATGGCTGGTGTGAGGGAGACAAGAGAGAGGAGGGCTATTGTGTAGGATAACTTTGACTATCACTAATGGGCCTTGACTACAGTACAGTATTAATAAACTCTGTCATAGTACAGTGTTTAATGTAACTGGCAATAAGGCATCAGAGGAAATGGTCTGTGTCCACAGGCAGCCTGACCTAGAATGAAGCAAAGCTTACTCTTGTATGGAAGAGCCAAGGACTGTCCAATAGGTTGCCTTGAAGTGACAAAAATACACTAGTGCCAGTTGTGGGCACCTTCCAACGTTTTGAAATGTCACTGATTTCTGCCAAACATCATGGCCTGAGACCAAGCATCTGAGCATGGGAGAGGACCACGCACAATCTCACAGAGAGAGAGAGAGAACCATTGGCTCGGTTGTGATCATGTGACATTCAGCCCCCATACTACTCGTATTGCAAGACATCGCTTGTTTATCAAGTTAAAATTTATTAGGAATGCTTGCTCGTCTTGCGGAAGACTCGCAGAGCAGATTACTCACGATCCAAGGTTTTACTGTATATCTTTTGGTAAAGTGTAAAGCCATCTGGACTTGTCTTTGCCCAGTTAGACATGGCCACAGCAAGCTTCACTGTGGACATTGCAGGTTCATAAAGTACGACTGGCCTATGGCTGTTGTTGGTCCTTCAAACCTGAACCACTGTATACAGCCAGGGAAGCAGCACTGACCGTGTTGGGTGAGGCGAAGGGTTATCCTGCCAGTGGGAGCATGGCATTTCTGGCAAGAGAGTCCTCTCCTAACTGTTGGAGTTGGTGCCATGGCAGATTTTCCTGACTCAGGGAGAGAGTGTTGATCCTGGGTCCAGCTGGTTACACTGTTGATTTTGATTATCTGCACCAAGAAGCTCTTTTCCTGGGACAGAAAATCAGAAGGCGGCAGTAATTTTCCACCTAACGAATAAAAATGCTTTTTGCATTTTGAAATGATAATAAAGTTTCATTCAGCTTTCATCAGAATTATGGGGGACACTTTATTGAATTAGGTCAAGAAGTCTTTAGTCCTCTGTCCGTAGGCAGACCATGTTTTCTACTTACCACTGTGCTGTTCTTGAAAGATAGAGAAAGAAAATCAGCGCTACCAACACTGGCTGTCTTTTATTCAGCTCTTACTATGTGCTGGACACTCTGCCAACTACTCATCATCTCATTTAATCCTTATGATAGTGTTCAGAGCTGGCTAGAGTCATCACTTCCATTTTAGACTGAACATTGATGTCAACACTCCATTAACAGTCGAGTGACTCGTCCAAGGTCACAGGGCTGGAAAGTGCCAGAGCTGCATCTGAAACCCTAATTTGTGTGGACTCTGGGGCCCATGTTTTTATTTCTGTGTTTGCCTGATTTTCAGTACAGCCTCTGACTCTATTACATGAGAACAAGAAAGCAGCTGATTTATACTCAAAACCTGATTACCAGTGTAAGGTTATGTATCTTGTTATCATTACCTAGTGTTTATCAAAACTGTTGCATCTTTTCTTTTCACGAAAGTTTGGGATGTTATACATTTCCTATTTCTGTATTTTTCGGTATCCTCTCAATTCATACTTCTGCAGTCTTCTCTGATGTCTCATGATAACTTTCCTTTTATTTCCGTATATTCACCACGTTCTCTTTATGTTTGTTTGAAGTGTCTCTATTCTCATATCCAGAATATTGCAACTATCTCTTCATGGTCTGCCTTGTGCCAATCTCTGTCCTCTTAAGTTGACCATAAACATCTCTCCAGTTCTTTTAATTTTTTTTTTATGTTTTTTATTTATTTCTAGGAGAGAGAGAGACAGTGTGAGCAGGGGAGGGTCAGAGAGAGAGGGAGTGACAGACTGAAACAGGCTCCAGGCTCTGAGCTGGCAGTCAGCACAGAGCCCGACGCGGGGCTCGAACCCACGAACTGTGAGATCATGACCTAGGCGAAAGTCGGACGCTTAACTGACTAAGCCACCCAGGCGCCCCTCTCCAGTTCTTTTAAAGCTCAGCTTCTCTCATATTGAGTACCTTTTTAAACCATTAATATCTCTCCATTACCTATCAGAAAAATACAGCTTTAATTAACCTAGAATTTAAGACCCTTCACAATGTGGTCTCCTCTATCATTCCATGAGTTAATGTGCCCCTACCTTCTTTTCCGCTTTTCGTGTCCATGCTACTGTATTCCTAATCTGACCTACTGAAGCACAGATTCTCTCTACTACTCACTTGTTTCATATGTGCTTTGTATTTTGATAGTTTTGTGTGTGTGTATGTATATGTCTCAATTACCCGTCTGAATTAACTCCTGAGTATACAGATGGAAACTCTCTAATGCCCCCATGGTATTCAGTGTGGTTTCTTGCATAGAGCATTGTGTAAAAAATTAATGAGTGAATTTTTGAAGTTTCATACGTGTTTACTTTTCCAGTTTTATACATGTTTACTTTTCCAGTTCTATACATGTTTACTTTTCCAGTTCTATACATGTTTACTTTTGTTAATTTCATAAATTTTAGACAACTAAAACTTAATAGACATTCATGTTTTTCCATTTCTTTAATTATATTAAATTGTAGGATTAGAAATAAGGTAGTATAGCTTTATCAGTTTGAAATTTTTAAAGATAATGGCTCCATCTCATTTAGTGTTCTAATCCAAAAGATATACAAAGCCTACTCTGAATGAAAGTGATCGGTTCATTATTACACAGGTTTTTAAAAGTAAAACAATATTTGAAAACTTGTTATACATTGCTTTATTCAGTTGCTGGTAATGTACAGTTTTGATGGGGATAAACTGGATGTTTATAGCTGTGAGAAATGTCAAAAACCAAATCATTTAGTTTGTCTTGCCCGATGCATTAAATGTAATTGGAGCATATTGAGGACATTTGAAATGTACTTAAATACTAAGTTTATAACACTTAGACATGATTTTGTTTTCCAAAAGGAGATTGAATTTTTGTGAAGTAAAAATGCTTCTTGCTTTCTGTTGAATTTGAAAATGTTTCTACCTTTTACTTTCCTATTTATTTGTTTTTCTGGTTTTAACAGTCTGAATGTCTATCTTTTATTTTTTTTTAATTTATAGATGTTGTGTGATAAATATTTCTCCCTTAATGTATGAACTACTTAAAACTGTGTTCCATGTAAGGTATTTTGGCTTCGAAATATTTGAGCTTCAGTAAGATGAGGATAATTTCACCCTGAGACCAAAGAATAAACTATCATAGATTTTTATGTATTTTAGATGTTCATATTTATTAACCGCGAGTGCTTTTGTTGCCTTTTAATGCAATTGTGGTGTAATATTATTTTAGCTCAGAAATCTCATTTACTCTAAACACTTGAAGGTTGTCGTGCTATTTTTTTTCCTAGAAAGTATTTTTTCCCAAAAAATGTTGAGCATCATAATAATGCCTTCTTTTACACCTCACATTTTTCTAAAGGATGACAATTCGCCCTTCAATTTGGCTTTCAAAATTTCCAAGTGAAATCATAAGTATACCTTTCAGAACAGAGTCACATATTTCAAGTAAATCATTGCATGTATCTGATCTAATCTCACAAACAAAAATGTATTTTTTAAAGTGGTGACATGTTTAAGTTGATACCGTTTTTAAAGGGACTGAGCCTTAAGAATGAAAGTGCACATTATCCATTTTGACTACTCTCATTTAATCATTTCATTTCTGAAATTAGACTTCCTCTTACGATCCAAAAAAACCTCACTAATGTGCATTTTTGGCTGGGTTAATTCCCTTTGTCATAAAATGGAAGCTAGCCTAAATTTTCTAATAATTTTTCATCCCATTAAAATTCATGGCAAAAATAAAAATGAGATAATTTTGAATTCAAGTGCATATAGTTTATATGGACACCTCCCCCTCTCCCCTCCTCTCTACCTAAGGAAATAGAGAAATTGAGATTAGAAGTCAGTGAAAGCAAACAGCACTTGGAACGGGAGCAGCAGAAGGCAGCCGGGGCCAGAGAAGAGTGTCTGGAACTGACAGATCTGCTGAGCGAATCCCAGCACCAACTGCACCTCACCAGGTATTCCCTAATCCCATTACGCGCCAGAGCACCAATTCCATCCCACTGATTTTTGCCACCGGCTTCCAAACAGTTGTTAGAGTTCATCTTAGTCATTCGATTCACACACAGCTTTCAGGCATATTAAGAGAAGTGGAGATGTGGTAAGCAAAACACCCAGACATGTGAATGATAAGTGTGGCAGGGAATTACTGATATATTACAAAACCTTTCATCGACAATGCTCAAATATTTAGGTGATTCTCTATCAATATGAGCAACATGACATGTGCCTCCAACACCACCACTACCTCTCCTGTTAATTCTGTGTCTAATGAAAATGTTGAACTGAAAGATCTGTGGAAATATATTTTAGGAAAAGAATCAGCTACTGTCAGTGGTAAAAGAGACAAAGTAAAAGGCATCCCAAGATGCAAACTGGGACGTAACTGATACAAAATAAGGGACTCGAGTCCTAAGGAGGTATAGAATCTGGAGATGAAATTGATTGACACCGTTCATGTTTAAACCATTGTTATAACCGTGCCCTGCACCACTGTGTTCTCAAATTACATGGCTTCTGTTGTGAGGTGCTGGGAAGTATTTATCAATGTCGTGAAACTTGAGTAAACGTATAGCTCAGCCCTGGGTTACAATGAGACGTTTTAGGTAGCAAGCGCTATATAACTTGCTGTGTGGAAAACACACACGCACGCATGCACACAAACACACATACACAGAAATTCAAATAGAGATTGTAATATTTGATGTTACCCATATAAGTGGTTTCTTCTCACTTTACATTCTAGTACAAGTTTCCATTTTTCAGACCAAGCATTTAGGTCTGTTCAGTTCTTAGAGTTTTTCAGTTTTTACAGAGAACTTGCCTAAATACACGTGCAAGTTTATGAGCTTTGATGTGGTTCATAAATTAGGAAAACACTGGTCTTTTCATCATAGTAATATGTTGAATTTAAACTACAAAAGGGGACTGATCCCTTTTACATTAAATATGACAATGTAATTCTGAGCACGGTATGATAACAGATGGGGAAAAAGCACCACTTGAACAGCCTGCATTTGGAGAAAAAAATATTCTAAGGGGTTGGTGAACCTCCCAAAGTTTTGGGTGAGTGTTAAGATGCCTCTAGTTCTGTTAAAATCAAACTTTGTTAAAAACATTTTGTTATGATAATATTCCAAATGGTTTGCCAATGCAGCTTTTCAGCAACGTAAGAAAAAGAGAAGAAAGGAAGGGAGAAAAAGAAAGAAAGAAAATAAACCCTTTATACATGTGTGGTATCTGGAAAAATCCCAATAGATAAAACACTTTTGTGAGAAGAAATCGCTTACTACTGCCGAGTAAAAGCTGTTCTTTTAATGCCCGTTGAAAGCGTTGTCCTTTGGAACCGAGAATGTAATGTCAACATAGTTCCTATGGATTGTTTCATCTTAGAAGTTCTGAAATTTAGCTGCATCATGACAGTTAATAGTTTTTCTTCTGAAACAACCATTTGTGTGTTAAGCACTACTGAACGACAGAAACCGGACAGCCTTTCATGTCTCAGTGTGGCTGGGCTTCTGTAAATAAATATTCATGCTGGTTTTGTCCCCCTTTGCCATTCTGTTTTAATCAGAGAGTTAATTTCTGAAGTCAGAGTCCTATAGAGAGTGTTCCTGTGCGTGTCAATTCGTACTGTCTGACAAGCCCAGTGCCTTGGAAGAAGAGCATATTTAAGGTCCCATGATTGCTGAAAATGGACTCGTAGTAACTAAGTCCTTTGTTCTTGAGGAAACTGGTGTTTCCTGGTTCCATAGAAAGCTTTCTCTGTTGGCTTTATTTACGGCTAGTCTACAAAAATTGAAAACTAGTTTTACAGAAAAGAAAACTTAATTACCCAGTTTCTGAGTGCAGTACTCTTTTGTAAGCCTTTTACGTTTAGTCTGTGCTCATGTTCTATAAAATCCACATTCATAAATTTAAAAAGGACAATTAAAAAAGCGAAGAACTGTGTGTATCTCTCTTTTGCACTAAAAATGGGAGGTGGTTGTTGGGCTGAATATTTCTGATACACTTTTTTTTGGGCTTTTTAGAATTTGCTTTCCCTCGACATTCTGTACTGATTCGGTATACTCATACTCATTCGGTATGTGGCTGAGTCTTTCTTTTCCCGTGGAATTTTCTAAGTACATTCCACACAGGTAGCTCTTCACTTAGTCTTAACTTTAACATTTCGAATGATATAGTCTAAGCAAAGTTTGACATAGAATATGAAAACAGTGGTGTAAGTAATGATAAGGGTACAGATGATCCAGGGAAAGGAAATGTAAATACTAGAATATTACTCTGTAGATCAATCTGAAACAAAAAATAACCCATCACTTATTTACCATTTCCCTTTTTTGTCCACTTGGACTTAAACACGGAAAATAGAGGGGTACCCAGCTGGCTCCGTCAGTGGGGCATGTGACTCTTGATCTCAAGGTTGTGAGTTCGAACCCCACGTTAGACATAGTGATTACTTTAAAAAATGGAAAATAGAAATCCAGCATTTATGGAAGCACCCAACTGGTAAGTATAACATTCACTCATTCAACATCTATTTATTGGACACCTAGTATCTCTCAAGTACATTACTTGGTTTTGGGCATAGAGGAAAAAAAAGATTCAGTTCTTCCCCTTGGTTGCTCATTCTCTAGCACAGAGCCGGTTCTATATATGCGGCTATAGCAGAGTGTGATAATAATGCCATAAGAGAAATAAAGACTACCACAGGAGCACCTAGGAAGAAGAACCGACTCATTGTGCATTGGAGGTGAAGATGATAGGGAAAGCTTTCTGGAGGAGGAGATGTCTGGTAGCTATTTTGATGAATGAGTTCTTAAGTAGCAGCTCTCAAAGTGGAGGAAGGTGGATGGAGTGATATATATGTACATATATATATGTGTATTTATATATATATAAAGACATGAAGATGGGCAGTATATAAACTCTACAATCAGGTTAGGTATTTGGTAGGGGCTAAGCCAGGAAAGGCAAACAGGGACCAGAGGAAGGTTCTTGTGGTCTATATTCTGCAGTTTGGGCCATTCTGAGAGTAAGGGGTTACTCTTGATGTATTTAAGCAAGGCTGTCAACATAATCATATCTTCGGGTCGGTGTTCTGACTCAGCGGTGTAGAGAGCAAACTCGGAGAGCTGATGTCGAAAACAGGAAGACCACTTAGGGCAGAGTCAGCAACTACGGCCTATTAATATGTCCTGTTGTCTCCTTTTGGCAATGAGCTAAAAATAGTCTTTATATTTTTAAATGGTTGGGAAGAAAAAAAAAAAACAAAAGAAAAATAATGTTTTGTGGCATGTAAAAACTATATATGCATCACTAAAGTTTTATTGGACACAACCATGATTATCCCTTATGCATTATGTATTGAGACTCTTATGGCAGAATTGAGTATGGACCTCAAAACCTTAAAATATTTATCACCTGGCCCTTTACAGAGAAAATTTACCAACCCCTCAGGAGGGAATATAATTCAAGGAAGAGAGCTTGGACTATGAGGGGTTCAAATATGTGTTTATCTATTTTTTAAAATTATTTTTTTATTTTAGAGAGAAGCAGGGTTGGAGGAGGCAGAGGAGGAGAGAGAGAGAGAATTTCAAACAGGCTCCATGCTCAGTGCAGAGCCCAACACTGGGCTCGATTCCATGACCCTGGGATGACCTGAGCCGAAATCAAGAGTTGGACACTCAACCAACTGAGCCACCCATGTGCCCCCAAATATGTAGTTAAAGACGTTAAATGAAAGGTAATTATAGGATTGGCTGAGGAACAGATGCTTGACAGGGACCTAGGCTCGAATGTAAGTTCATGGGGTAGTAAGGAAACCCTAGGCATAGCTTTGCCCATAAAATGGAAGGAAAATAGCATCTTTAAGAGGCATCTAGGGTACGGGCCCTTGGGTGGCTCAGTTAGTTAAGCGTCTGACTTCAGCTCAGGTCTTGATCTCATGTTTCATGGGTTTGAGCCCCACATCAAGCTCGGTGCTGACAGCTCAGAGCCTGGAGACTGTTTCATATTTGTGTCTCCCTCTCTCCGCCCCTTCTCACTCATGCTTTGTTTCTCTCTCTCTCTCAAATATAAATAAAGATTTTGTTTTTTTAAAGAGGCATTTAGGGCAGCAAATGAGAGAGGCCAGAATTAAAGATGACTCCAAAGTTTCTAGGCCGAGTTAACTGGATGAACCATTAGCTCAACGAGGGAACTTTAAAAGAAGTAACAGAGGAAAATAATACACTGTGTTCTGGGACTTGAGCGGAGATTTGCAGCGCAAGTCCAGTGTGAGGAGAAAGGTCAAGACCTGACACACTTCGCTGGATGCTACTAGTTATAGCCAGGAAAATAGGTGAAAGCACGAGAGGGCCATGCTTGTAGAGCAGGCTGGAGAAGAGCCACCAGCCCAGGAGCCTGAGGGGCCCTCATGGCATAAGAGAACAAAACAGAGGGGCACCTGGTGGTTCAGTTGGTCGAGTGTCCAACTTCAGCTCAGGTCATGATCTCGTGGTTTGTGAGTTCGAGCCCTGCATGGGGCTTGTTACTGTCAGGGAAGAGCCTGCTTCAGATCCTCTGTCCCCCTCTGTCTCTGCCCTTCCTCCACTCATGCATGCTCTCTCTCTCTCTCTCTTTCTCTCTCAAAAATAAATAAGGACATAGTACGGAATGACACACAGGATGGAGTAACAAAGCCACATGCTTTTCTTAGGGCAGCCCTCTCCCCAGGCGTCCAAAGGTTCAGAAGTGGAGTTTTGGAATCTTCTCCTGGGGCATTCGCTATCTTGGCAACTTTTGGAAAGTTACTTAATTCTTTGAACCTGCTTGCTTACCTATAAAATGAGGTTACAAACTGATTTTTGAGTTTCCTTCTAGCCCTGACAGTCAGTGATTCTAATAGTGATTGAAGACACCCCGTTATCAAGTGCCTTATTTCCTGACATTAGGCATCTAAATTGCATGGGGTATTCTTTGTTTAAGACATTTTCTTAGTTTGGACTTCAGAGATTTCATCGAAGCGACCTTCATGCCTACCACTTATTTATATCCATCACGACTTAGGCTCTGCTGACCTCACGCAAGGGTCGGAGAAACGTCCCCAGTAACATCCTCCTGTCTATTTCTCGGGAGTTGAAGGTTCTTAAGCTCTGCCTTGACTCTGTCACCTGCTCCTGAAACCTTCCATCGTGTGGTGCTGCCTCAGAGGGCCCAGACTTCAGAGGGCAGTGCTGGGGGCGGGGTCCCAGCCCTTACGGTTTTACCCTCGCTCGCATGCCCGTGACACAGCCAAACTGCATTTTGGGGCTTTTCTCCTATGTTGTTGTCTACATTTAGAATAGCCCTTTCACCTTCTCTAGCCCTGCTCTCGTCTTGCCTTCCTTTCCAGGTCCTGAGTTTTCCACTGTAGCCTTCCCGGAGGCCCCCGCCAAGGGGAGCATGCTTCCAAGGTTTATGACTGTTCTTTCAAAGCCCAGTATTAATATACATATAGTTTATTGATATACTAAGTATAATTAATATAATAACATAATTTAGTACATTGATATATTAAAATATATCAGAGTAACAATGTAAGATGGAGATAAGATGGAAATAGCTTTTTTTTTCATTTTTAACTTCATATGACCATACATGTTTAAGTATAGCAGAATCAAATGACATTCTAGCAATTCAAATAAGGTTGATAAAGTATGGCTCTCACTTAAATATGCTCCCTTAGAAACCCCTCTCTCTCTCTTTCCCTCTTAAATACACACACACTTCCAAATTGGCATTCTTGTGATTTAGAGGTGGCCCCTCTGATGGCATTTGAAAGCAGGGCCTAATAAACATGATCAGCAAGTGTAGATAGCCTAGCATGCATGAAAACAAAAGCGAGGCTTCCTTCTTCCAGTTACGTCTTTATTACTAGTATTATTCAAATGACTTCTTTCTTTTCCATAACAAACTTTCAAGTACATCTTAAAATATCTGCTCATTTATTTGCTCATTCCGCATGGAGCACATCCCATTGCAAGTCACTGTGCCAGGGATGTTAGGAGACAGAAATATAAAATAGCTTCAGATGCTGGCCCTCAGAAACTTACAGGCTGCTAGGGAAGAAGAGAAAATACACGGAGAGTTGGTGAGATAAATGAAAAGATCCAGAAGGGAGATTCCAGATAAAGTATTACAGGGACAGAGAGACAGACAGCCTCTTACAGAACTCAACAGCAATTGGAAGCAGGAGAGTGGGGATGAAGGGCATTCTGGGTAGGGGCGCACCTGTATGTATAGTAAGTTAAATACACACAACCTGTTGTTTAAATATCTAAAAGTATCCGTCTCTGAGATGAAGAATATATCCATCTTAAGATCTGCTGGTACCATGCTACATCTAGTAGCTCTTTCAAAAATAAGAGTAGGGGTCATGGCCAACGGCAATGGCCATCACTTACTGAACCCCTTCTGTGTTCCGGGATCCGAGCTCAGAGCTTTTCATTTGGTACGTCCCTCCTCCCCCCACCCCCATAGCTCTATAAGGTACAGGCTGTTTTACAGCTGAGGTAGCCAAGGTGCAGAGAAGTAAAATGATTTGTCTAAAGCCACATAGCTGGCATGTTATAGAAGCAGGTTTTCAACCCCAGCAGTGTGCCCAGCACGCCTATATCCATGTCCACCCGCTTGTAATTCTGTGTAGATTACCAGGAAAATGATTCGTGTAGTTGTCCCCGAAAATACAACTGAAGAAATCAGTGGTGCAAATTTATGCTAGAAATAAGTGTTAGCTGCTCCCTTGTACACTGATATAAATACATGTCAGTGTGTTTGAATCTAGGCTTGGGTTTTTCTTAGGAAACAGTGTTTTCGGGTCATCATTTTGCCTTAGTCACTGAACATGTGATAATACAACTTCTCCTTCACTTTCTTCACTTCGTTTTTCCCCAAGAGGAAGGAGGGGACGTTATAAAAAAGTGGAAATTCCTTCACATCTTTGCTTTGGACATGTCTGAACGTTTTTACAGAGCTACTGGATTTCAGTTCCTCTCTCGGGACCATCATTTACATCCATGCGGGTAGACTACTTATGATACCACTTATTAAAACAACCCATTTCAGAATGTTTATATGATTCTTATTACACGTTTCTCCATACCTACTGTCCCTGTATTGCAGCATATTCTTTTGAATCCTGCATCTTTTTCTCACATCCGATCCGGAGGGGAATTACTGCAGGAAGCCTTATGTTTATTTCCCAGAGAATTTAGAACTTGAGTGGCTCTAAGCGCAAAACACAGGGAGACCACCAACCTGCAGGCTGAAGCTTACCTCAGCAGGGCTACCTTTCAAATGTTTATTTCCTCTTTTATATAAATGGTGTGTTCAGTGGTATGTCCTTCCAAGAATTTGGAAGCTCCGTGAGGCCCATAAAATGGGTACTCTGCTCTTCCCTACTTTCCGGACCCAAAGGGGGAAGATCTGACCTATGACCTGGAGAGATAATAACGTGAAATGTAGTATCTATATCTTTTTGAAGGTGAGAAAGGGTATAACAGAGGGGTCACGAGGTTTTCCTAACATAGGGGGTGAATTACTGGGGGAGAGGCAATTAAGGCTTCCTTTCCAGAATGTTGCAGAGCATTTAGCTTACGTGTAATAACTATTGCAAATTCTTGCTTGAGTGTCGTTGTTTGACCTCTTAGGTTACCAGTAGGAGTCAGGACTCTGATGGAGGGAACAAACCCGGAAAGAGGGAATCGATTAGTCTCATAACCAGCCCACAGAAAGTCCGGACGCAGCTGGCCTCGGGGCCACACAGTCTGCTGTCCTTTGCTGCCGGTCACAGGCCTTCACTTCTTTCTGAATATTGCTGCCTCCTTTCATGTTCTTCCACACCTCGGAGTCACATCCTTCAGCCTGAACTGGAGGTAAAGGACATGCCCTTGATCCCAGACTTGCACTCGGGACGTGCAAGACTGGGGCATCCTAGCTCGCCCACTTCGGATGGCACAGCCATGCCTTGGATGCACACCCTTTTGGGTGCTGGGGGCCCGGCCACCTCAGCCAAGGCTCCTGAGGAAGGGAGGAGAGTTGTGCTGAAGAAAGAGAGGTGGGGGGGGTGGGGGGGTTCTGCACAGGGTTGCTTTGTGGTTTGTGGTTTTAAGTAGAAAACTCTCATAATACAAAAAGGGAGTTGTACAGGATGCATAAATGAGCACTGAGCACTGGCCAGGCACTGTGCCTGACTCATGAAATGTGGCCTGTAAATTATGAGCCTGCGATAATACAGAAATGGAATGTTTGGGAACTTTTATTTTAGTTTATTTAAGTTTATTTATTTATTTTGAGAGAGAGAGAAAGCATGAGCAGGGTAGGGGCAGAGAGAGAGAGAGGGAGAGAGAGAATCCCAAGCACCCCCTGCTGGACCTGGGGCTGAAACACTTAACCGACTGAGCCACCAGGTGCCCTACAACCTTTTATTTAAAATTGCCACATTATCCAAGAGCATAATCAGTGGGCTTTTTTTTTTTTTTTTGTATCTTTAAAAAAATTTCTTTAATTTTGCAGTAATTCATTTTTAGTCCATTTTATGAAAACCAGTGCTTTGCAAAGAAAAATTAAAAAAAAAAAAAACACACCTTTCAGGGCACCTGGGTAGCTCAGCCAGTTAACTATCTGACTTTGGCTCAGGTCATGATCTCAACAGTTTGTGAGTTCGAGCCCCACATTGGGCTCTGTGCTGACAGCTCGGAGCCTGGAGCTGCTTCCCATTCTGTGTCTCCCTCTCTCTCTGTCCCTTCCCCACTCACACTCTGTCTCTCTGTCTCTCTCTCAAAAATAAATAAATAGAAACTTGAACACTCTGCCTTCTCAGTCCTTAGAGGAAGCCCGGGAGGCTGAGGATGAGATCCTGCAGCCCAGTAGGAGGGAAGGCCCCCGACTGGGAGAGGCAGGCTTAGAACCAGGTCCTCCAGACTCCAGAGTCTGTGCTCTTATGCTCCCATTCACAAATAAGTGCAAAAACGTATTTCAGATCTAAGGAGTAATGCCCTTTGGATTGCGGCACCTCAGTTTAGAGGCCAGGAGGTGGGTCTCATGAACCACATTTGGCATCTGGCTCAGTGGAGCAAATTGTCCATAAACGTTGGATAACTTTGCCTCTGCTCTTTATTATTAGGGGAAATTCAGAAGGAACTGTTCTCATTTTCAGGTGACAAACGGTCACAAACCAAACTTCCAACGTCTCCTCATTTGCAGAGGAGAGTCTATAACACTGACGTGCAGTCTTGGCGTTCCTTGGTGAACTTCAGTTTTTGGGTTTTTTTTTCCCTCTCCTGAGTTTTATTGAAGAATTTTTAGCCTCCAGTTTCCATTTAAAAGTGAAGCTTATTTTTTTTTCTTGTGCTCCTTTCATGAATAAATTAAGCAGAGAACGTGTCAAAAATACTTTTAAATGGATATATGTGCAACCAACATCTTCAAGTCTTGAAATAGATGGCCTTGGGACTGTTTTAAATTGCATCCTCTTCCCTTCCCCCACCTGGTACCCGAGAGAACAGGCTGTCAGAGAGCCAGGAAGGCAAAGGCGTTTCATTTTGCTCCGGTGGACACCACGTTGCCTGAGCCCCCTCTCTCCACCTGTGTGATGGGCTAAGAGCCGGGGTCTCGGGGCGGCCCAGGGCGGGAGAGGTTAGAGTCAGACGCTGCCAGAAAATGTGTCTCTGCGGGTTCTGCTTAACTTTCCCTGGCTCGCTGGTCTCAGCTCCGCGAAGCCCAAATGTGTGTGTGCGATGAAAATCGACGCTGGGGAAGCCTCTTCTTCTCCCCTGCCACACAGGCCCTCAGCCTGGAGCATGGTGGTGGCGGCAGCCAATTCATTTTCTGGAGAAGCCCAGAGGAAACCGAGAAAGGACTGCCCACAGCACTTGCCCGACTCAACAACAATGAACATCAAGTTCAATGAAAATAGGAGAGGGGGGAAAAAAAGCAAAAACAAAATACTATTGTTTCAGTAGCCCTAAGTAGGAATATGTTTCTAAAGGAAAGCTATTATTTCCAATATTCATTTAAGATAAATTTAAAAAAATGTAACGACGTTTAATTTCTTTTTAAACACCTCTTCCTAATTGGAAATGTTGCCTAGGCCAATTAGTAGGCATTACTTACTTGTTATTTAATGTTTTCCTGATAGAAAACAAGTAGATTTCCACAAGTAGATTTTACAGTGATTCATTAATGTTAAATGTTGGAATCAAAGCTCGTTTTTAGGATCCTGAGAAAGGAAGCCGTTTGAGGAACATCCAGTTTCACTCAGTGCCCACCTCGGGCCATGTCTCACAGGGGACCAGGGCCCTAACACTTTTATTAAGCTACTACTGTGTAAGGTCGGCTTAGCAAACAGTGCAGTTCCCTGAATTCAGGAACTCAGAGGGACACCGAATGGGTCAGAAAACGTTTGGAAGCAGCATGTAAAGCTGATGTCCAGCTGAGGGGAACACCGTTCCACCTTGGCTCCGCGCGACCTCTCCATGGCAGACCTCTGTCACCTGAGGGAGGGCAGGCAGGGAACCAGGCAGACGATGAAGGGATTTCCTTAGGGAGGGCACCACTGTCTCGTCACGTACCCCTCTGACATCTGTATTGTGTCTACCCCCTAAGAAGCCTATTTCTGGCCAGGAGATTTACCAAAAGAATCCAGCCTGTGTAGAGAGTGTAATTATTCTAAATACAACTTTACCAACCAAAGAAGGATATCAGATAAAGTAACGAGTCCCTACTGGGATATATGCAAAGGCTGGAGGTGAGGGGGGGGTGTCGTTCAAGATGAGGCATTAAAAGTGGGGTTTAGCAGCTTCGAGACTGGCTGGTTTTCCAGCAGCTGGTGTGGCTCACCAGCTTGGACGTAGCTTGACTCCGACTCCAGCGCTGGTTCTGTTCTGAGGGTCTTCTGTCCCCCTGGGAAAAGTCTCCTGCCATGCTTTATTTCCTACAGACCTAAACTGTCATTTTAGGAGGCTAACTGTGAGTCTGAAAATCACTGAGACACAATCGGGGCTCTGTAAATCTTGAGCCATTCCTCATCTGCTCAGGGACGATGCTACCGATATGAACTCATGTGAAATAAATTAGTTAGCGGCCACAAGGCATTGCTCAGTCTAGAAAACTTTAGGGCAATTGAGGCAAGGTCAAATTAGGCAAGTCCTCTTTTGGCAAGGCGGCGTTGGTGGTGACAATTCAGGGACATGGGGAGGCCGTATTGTTAAATGTATGACTTCCCACGTGCTCGCTCCTCAATGGCCGTCTTTGTTTTTGGAGGAGAACCACCTTGCCACTCCCGATAGTAACTGTTTGTCAAAGGAGAGATAATGAAAGCAGCCCCCGCAAAATTGGGGCCCTTTAAGCTCTGCCCTTCCTGCTCTCACGGCAGTTCTGGATTCCGAACCTGTTTCCAAAATAAGGCACGCATTCAGGACCCGCCGCTATCGAATTAGCCCACGATGTTTGGACGAGGAAAGATGATAATTATATTAAGGAATGATAAAATTCATGCACGGCGGAAAGAGAGCCCATGTCAGAGGAGCCCCAATTCAGATCCTGCGCTCAGACTGATTTGCACAAAGGGCTATCTGTTCAAAGTGGGAGAAAGAATGACAGCCTGAGACAACTCACGTAACTAATAAACTTTTGAGACGCCGTTTCCTATGTTTGCTTTTCATTAAATTCGGGAACGGTTGCGACGTTGTTGTGATTCAGTCAACATGTATTCCTATCTGTTTTTCATATACAAAGGCTTAGGGATGCCAGAAAATAAACTGTTAACGGAGAATTAACTTCTTTGGCATGCTTTCATACTTATCTTCCAAATTAAAGAAAATGAAATGGGCAGAAACAGAGTGTAGATTACCTCCTTTTTGTCAAAAATGGTGGGAATTTGAAAATTAATAATAAAAAAGGGAACAGATGCAGTAACATGCCAGAGGGAGATTAATGTGGAGAGTAAAATCTGTGAGCAACAAAACTGAAGCAAACTGAATCAGTGGGAGGTGGTTGTACAATCAAAATCAGGATAAAAGAGAAATTACAAACAACCCTGCACTTGTCAAAGTAGTAGTAATGAAAGCCTGACTCTGCCAGCAGTGAGAACCTGTGTTAGCACTTTGGGGTAAGGATGGTAGCCGGGTGCCAGGTAGGAGGGCAGTGTTAGGTTCCTGGGCAACAGCCATCTTGTGTCGAACAGATGGCGCCGAAAGCTGGCAGGGGAGGGGCTCCTTAGCAGAACTAATCAGACAGTAACAGATAGGGCAGCTGGGAAGACTGACCACAGAGAGGGAGTCTGCGGGGTAGCCGAGTGCCATGATGTCTGCAGTGGTGTGCCCATTGGTCTGAGATAAGACCTTGCAATGTCTTTCCCATCCGCGGAAGAACGGGAACTTTTGTTCAAGAAGAAAAATGGAGTGGAACGGTAGCACAGTGGGGGGCGGGGGTGGGTTCTCGCGGAAGAGACGGGTCCATCTCGAAATTCGCGGTGGCAGTTTGCGGCCCCAGCCTCCACGCAGCCTTGATTTTTGCCGTCTGCGCGGCCCTCGCTGTCCTGATGTGTCCAGGGTGGCACGCGGAATGATCACTTTATATCTTTTATGCATCAGAGAGTTTCCGGGATCAAGGCTGTACTTAAAATCAGAAGAGACCCTCTGGTAGGATTCCTCTAACAAATGAACGCCCAAACCAACATACGATACGTGCGTTTGTGGTTAATAATTCCTCCTAACGTGACTGACACCGTGTTGACTCAGAGCCGCTCGCCCTTCTTTTCTTTCCCGTGTAACTGCTGGTTGAACGTCAAAATGTTAGGTATAATTCCGAGCCCCAAGACTTAAAACAAAAGTAAGATTAAGTCATTCTGGAAGACACGGAGGTGAAAACGATCTGTTAAATTTAGTAACTTATTAAGGAATCATGTTTTTTTAAAATACAGAGTTGGGACCTTCAGGCTAAAACTATTACTTGAACAAAGAAATCCAGATCGCCTACATCTGTTTTTGAACTAGTATATTTCTCTCTCTCTGTCTCTTTTCAGAAGCTTTGTAGCTTGGCTCAATTTATTCATTTTGGAGGGGGAGGGGGAAACATTACCAGGATTTGAAATAGGTGGGTATAACATAGCCATATGCTATTTATGCAGCAGTTTCTGCAATAAATCTAATTTGGTGCTGTCAAAAAATTAGACTTATTTGATACAGCAGCACATTAGTAAATGATTGTGGCAGATTTAAAGTTGACATTTAGTCTCTCCTCACTCTTAGCAGAATCTCGCAAATTTGCCTCTTCCCTCTTGATCGACTCTATGAAAATGTCTCAGTTCTTTGTCCTTCAGTCCTGCAAGTATTTTCCCATCCGAAAGAAGGTCTTGCCTTAAGGTAATTGAGGAAGGGGGCGGAAGAAGGAACATCCTCTGTTGTGAAAAGACTTGGTGAATAGACGGGCAGAAAAATCAATACACCAGAGGAAAAGTCATTGTTTTCATCATTTTCAGTTCTTAGGAAAGCAGAAGTGTTAGTTCATTCAGAATGTAGATGAATTAAGGAAGGTCAAGTTCTCTATTACGGAGCTGAAATATTTTTACCTTCCGTCCTACGTCCATATGCTGTTTGAGGACAGCTCCTATCAGGGAATGTGGGTGACCTCAGCTCTTTGCCTTTACCTAGCAGGGCCCTTAGAAACGGCTGCGCCCTGCCAACACTGCCTCTGTGCCGCTTGCTTTCTCCTGTAAAATTTGTGTTTCGGGTGTTGGTATCACACTGTCTCCAACTTTTTCCTCGTTTTTCCATTTAAAAGATAAAATAAGCCTAGTACACATGAGGCAGATAAATATTAACAGTACTCTCTGAATTCTTTCACCGAGTCCCTTTGCAAAAGTAATCAGGATACTGTTTCCATTTCCTCTTTCTTACGTCTTTCTGGAGGGGAAAAGTGTGTGTGCGCGTGCACACTCCCGCGTCTGCGCGTGAGCATAAGTGATGTGAGACTGAGTGGTTCTTCATTTGTTTACATTCTTATCATATACATTTTCCAAAACCAGCCTACGAGTGTGTTTCTGAAACGCAGTCTGCTAAGAATGAAGCGTTCCTTCACGGTGATTTAAGCAGCCCTGTGAAACTGGCATTCTGCTAATACCGCTTTCTTGTATATAGCAAATCAGCCTACAGAAGTGATCGAATTACCGTACTCTTGTTGTGCGATTCAGAATCAGGCAGCCAGGTAACTGAACCACCGTCAAGCACAGATCACACTCAAGGGAAAAAATGCCCAGAAAAAAATAGTAAAGAAACCTGCTGGGTAAATTAGGTACTAGTTCTGAAATTTTCTCCACACAAAAATTATTTAGAAATCATGTGTTGGGGGAGAGGAAAGAAGGAAGCACCTCGAAGAATCCATATTTTGTGGTCAAGAATCCACATATTAAATTGCATGGTATGTATTAGATCAGAATGATTTATAGGACAGAGGGCATTTCGGAGATTCGTCATAAAACTGAAATTTGAGCTAAAAAGGAATGTCTCAGCCTCGGATTTGAAGCTGTCTCTGTCGGGTTTTGTTTTGGCTTTTATATTTAGCCTCACAACAATTTTCCTGAACACATCTGAAGAATTGTTCTGCAAAAGTCTTTTTTGTAAATTATAATTATTGAATCAATCAGACCCTTAAGAGTCATATTTTAAATTACATGTTTTTAGACTGATTTAATTAATAAAACCTGCTTGCAATTTTATGTCAGTGGCAAAAGCCTTAATTTTTATCTTTTCTAAAAGGAATTCAGAAAATTTTCCCGACTTGATTAATGGTACTTAATAAAAGCCTGTACAATAGGATTAAATCTTGGGATGATTCTTTCAAATGTAAGAGCAGCTTATGAACGAAGCACCATCCAGGTTTATAGTTAGCTTCACATTTGTAACAGTGCTCTGGTTAAAATTTGTGTCGTCTGTTTCCTCCTAAAAAAAAAAGTGATCTCCTTTTTTCTTATAAGAAAATTGAATCGAGTCATTGGTTTGCCTTTTTCCTAAAGAATACAGTTGCCTAAAATACTGGTAAGGAATTCAACATCAAGTGATTTCATGTCCGGTTTATGAAAGGAGGGCAAATACTCACTAGCTGTGGATGGTTGACACAGAATAAATTCAGTTGAGAGTATAATTTTCATCTAATTTTGATGAGTTAAATTTTTTTCACAGAACTGGCCTATTGGTACAACTTACATTTCTTTAGATAGACGATGTGTTTGTTGGGCAACATATATTTGAATATTATTGAAGACAAATTGTTTCTTTTTTAAGTGATGCAATTTAAAATATACTTGAATTGTATACCATGGGTTCAGCTTCTGAAAGCAGTAATGGAGCTGTGTGTCAATATATAGCTTATAATTGAAATGGTACATATTTGTACATTGTAGGCATTTCAGTGTAAAATTTCTTAATTGGAATACTCTTTCCCTTGGCTAATTCATTAGTGAAAATATTTATTCCTCAAGTTAATGCTGTACAGTACGAAGCAATTTTTACATAGTGTAAACTTGTTTATGATATTTTGATTTCACTTAAAAACTTTTATTTTGCTTCTTATACATATATCATACTTGATATAATAAGAAGTGCAGATACACATGAAGGAAATACATATCAGCTGTCTGGTTTTACAAATGATCGTTAAAATACCATGTCTTACTACTTTGACTCCAAATTATTGTCTTCCCAAACCCAAAAGTAATTTTCACAAGTGCATTACACAACAGAACTTCATCTTCGGCTGGTTAGCAGGAGAGGATTTAAATCCATGCCGACAGTTCATTTGACAATGACCTTGAGGGGCTTTGCTTCTTGAAGAAGAAAGCAGAAGCTTGCGGTAAACAAAGTTCACTTCTGACAGATGGATTGAATGACAGAAAGGTTGCGAGTGCCAGAATAGCCCTGGCAGAGGAGGAAATGTTCAGTGGAATCCAACAGGAGAGGAGGTGTGAACAGGTGCAGGGCTGCTGACGGAAGGGGAACCAGATGGAGGGAGCCAGAGCCAGTTTATTTAAAGGAAAAGGCAGAAAACATTGAAAGGCTGTGCGATCAGTGGCTAAAAGTGTTCATAGAGGAAGGTAAAAATTCACAAAGCAAAACTGCACAGTGGGGTAGCTAACGCTTAGCATAATGGTAGTAATTTGTGAGTTTAGTTTGGAAGTTGCAATTGAAATACATTCATCTTGGCTCTTGACACCATCAAGTATAGATATTTGAAAGTTGTTTATTTTTTTTAAGTTGCTAAGCTTTTTTTTAATCCATCCATTAATTTAATTTTTTTTCCAGCCAGAAGCTCCGTTGTGATAATACTGAGATTGTGTCGTCAGCTAGGAAAAGAAAAAAAATTTTTTTAAGTGAAGGTTAACATTCCATTCAAATGTATCTTGTGATGCTCAGTTTTGTTCACATTGGGAAGCAAATGCTCTCACTGTGGGGTGACATCTGTAATATCTAAGAAATTCGCAATGTTGGAATGGGTGCCCTTGGTTGCTTTTGTTGTTCGAAGTGTCTGTTCATTTTGCGACGTCCAGTTAATTGTTGCAGTAAGATTAATGCTCTCTAAAATACATATTTGCCTGTCTGATCTGCGGGTTAATTTCTGTTGCTGAGGTTGCCCTGGTTTTCACTGACTTTCTGTGACCTGCCTGCAGGCAGGCAATCTCCAGACTCGTGTGCACTAGGAGCAGGATATAGCAGAGTGAGGAAGGAGGGCTTTTGTATTTTCTGGGACCTATTAAAATGAAACTTTCTGCAAACCAGAGACATCCTTGCCAATCACCTGCCTGGTCGCCTCACGCAGGCCACGTTTGTGGGCCCTCGCCTATCACTGTTGTCCTTGAAAAGTTTCCTACGTTCCATCACTGATAAGGAGATGCCAACGCGGGGAGCTGAAGCAGTCCCCAAGAGAAATGGGGAAAGGCCCGATTACTTTGAGATTTTAAAGATCTGGTAGTCGATCCACACGAGTCTCTGCATACTTCTCACAAAGATGAAATACTCAGTATGTTCAGCGAGCACTGAATTCACATTCCCCAGCTCAGAGCAGCGTGGATCAGATTACGCTGGATTAGGGTGGGTGTTTCGGAACATTGTGACTTTAGAGATCACATCCCTGGTCCATAGCATGCTTTTGTCAGTGAAAAGAAAGGACTGAAATTTGACTAGCAATTATAGAAGATGTTTATTTACGCCTGTGTTGTTTACAGAGATCCATGCTCTTGGTCTTTTTTTTTTTTTAACACTGGATGAGGCTATACACAACTGCATATTTGAAGGAAAAGTCGTAAATGATTTCTTGTCACAAAAGGAAATTGATTGATCATCTGTTTTTAAAATCAGCTCCAAAACGTGCCTCTTCCCAGCCCTCCCCGCCTGTTAAGAAGTTTTCATTGAATAGATATTCTTTATTAATCTAAAATTTTACATAAAACTGAGCATACTTGCTTTAACTGTAATGTATTGATTTTGCCATCTCTTATATGATAGTTCCTGAATACCCTTATACTGTCCTTTTTATAACAATATAGAGCCTTTTTATGATAATATAAAAAACTAGCACTGTGCTGCTGTGCAACATAATACCATGAAACTCACCTGAATTATGGGCTACAAATTGAAAGGTTGTAAAAAGAAAATTTGACAATTAGTCATCATTTGATACATCACAAATTAAATTGCAAAGCTCTTTATAGGTAGAACTGATAGTTTTCCAGAAGTATGTAAATTTAGGGGCACCTGGGTGGCTCAGTCGGTTAAGCGTCCAACTTCAGCTCAGGTCATGATCTCACGGTTCGTGGGTTGGAGCCCCACATCGGGCTCTGTGCTGACAGCTCAGAGCCTATAGCCTGTTTCAGATTCTGTGTCTCCCTCTGACCCTCCCCTGCTCATGCTGTCTCTCTCTGTCAGAAATAAAAAAAAAAAACAACATTAAAGAAAAGAAATATGTAAATGTATTTGTACTTAACATAATGTCTTATGTCATGGGGTCTTGAAATTTTTTTGAATGATGGGATAATTTTCATTGCTGTTAAATAGGAATTCATTCAACAGTAGCTATATAGCTGCTGTAAAATTTTTTTTAATTGTTTTAATGTTTATTTTTGAGAGAGAGAGAGAGAGAGTGCGAGCAGGGGAGGGGCAGAGAGAGAGGGAGACAGAATCCAAAGCAGACTCCAGGCTCTGAGCTGTCAGCACAGAGCCTGATGCAAGGCTCGAACTCATGAGCAGTGAGATCGTGACCTGAGCCAAAGTTGGATGCTTAACTGACTGAGGCACTCAGGCACCCCTTTGCTGTAGATTTTTTAAATGAAGAGGGTGTGGTTCTTTACAGGTATCTAACAACAACTCTGTGTGTGTGTGTGTGTGTGTGTGTGTGTGTGATCTAGAAAACAGTATTTAGATTTAGACACCTTCCTTAACTTACATTGTAAATGGATGAATTAGTGAAATGACCCATCTATTCCAACCCTCATTCTCATATGGGAGAACTGAGGTGCAGGGAAGATCGGTGACTTGCCCAAGGTCAGTAGTTCTCGTGGAAGCGAAACATGAGATCTTCATCTCCTTGCTCTTAGTCTAGTGCTCTTGCTGGTAGTCCACTGTATATGCCCCTGTATTCAGTGTAACCTCTTAACATCTTTCTGTAGAAGTCTTGCATAACCTGTTGCTGAAAGGGAAAATAAGTTTCTTTTTGGACTTCCCTGCATGGTTGCTAGTTCTTGAAACAAACAAATAGAAGAGCCTTACCTTACAAACAGCAATTAACACTTCTGGAACATTACACACACATCAACTCCCTTGATCTCCACAAGAGCCTTTCAGGTAGATTCTGCCCCATGAGCCACAATTTACAGATAAGAAAACTGAAGTGTACAAAGGTTACTACCTTAACCAAGGTCAAAGGGCTGGCAATTAGGTGGAGTAGTGGTTCAGGCTTCAGCAGCTAAGCTCTAGGATAGGTTTATGCATCAGTGACTTTACTGCCTCTGATGGTAGGTGTTGTGAGAAAATCGATCCTATGACCAATTCCTTTTGGAAGGTTGAATTAAATAGGGTTCTTGACAGTCTTTGAAATACTAATGCACGTTGTGACTCTTCAAAATAAATTTCTATTTGCAGCATTTCCCAAATGTATATGACTTATGGAAAATCTCGTACTAAATCTCTGCATATCTCCCAGGAATCAGGTTTTTAGGAATACACTTTGTGGGGGGCACCTGGGTAGCTGGGTGGGGGTTGAGTGAAGGATTCTTGATTTCGGTTCAAGTCATGATCTCATGATTCATGGGATCAAGCCCTGCATCAGGTCCTGTGCACACAGTGCAGAACCAGCTTTAGATTCTCTTTCTCCTCTCTCTCTGCCCCTACCTCACTCATGAGCATGTGCATGCACACACACACACTCTCTCTCTCTCTCTCTATCTCTCTAGAAATAAATAAGTAAATGTTAAAAAAAAAGAAATACACTTTGGGAGAAACTAATCTAAATTAATTTGTGGTGAGGGAACAGAATTATCACATGAGAAATGTTTTTCTTGGTACATCTGGAACTTCTCTCCCTGGCCCTGCCCCCTGCTTCCTGTTCATGCAGAGAGGAGGTGGGTGGGTACCTTTCAGTTTGGGTTGAATCTGTCCTCCAAAGCGGGGCAAGTGTAAGGAAGCATCTCTGACCGTTACTTGAGCAGTTAGCTGTGCCAGAGTCACATGACAATGACCCCTTCCCTCACTACCATTCTAACTTGGCCTTTGTATGGTAATAGTTCTTGAAAATAAATGTGAAAAGATGCCAGTCAGTTGATCAGATTTAAGAACGTCTCCGAGCTTGATTCTTAGAATCAGATTTCATAGAATAAAATATCATGGACGCTCTTGGACATAAATCCTTTCAGACAAACTTCTGCCAGGGACTATTGGCACAAATTCAGAGTATGGGCCCCTCAATCGGACTCTGTAATAAGGTTTAATTCTCCTTCAATTCTCACTATACCAATATTCCTCCACTCTAAGTGTATCTTTTCCTGTATGCTGAAGAAATGGAGCAACTCATGGATAGTAAGCTCTAGAAATTGAGAAGTTTAGCACTCCTAATGTGTTAATTTTTCTGTAAATACACTTGGAGGTGCCTATAATTTGTAATTACTTCCAGCAGCTCCTATTGGTAAGATTTTTGGTAAATAATGATGTTGCAGTGATAAGGATGGCTGGGACCAGTCTTTCTATGTGTGGTCCTGGCTTTCCCACCCACCCCCGCTCCTTCCCTTTCCTGAGTTCTTGAATTCTGTCTCTTCCAACAAATAAACTCCAGCCATTTTTGTAGAGGGTTGAAACCATTCACTGGCTTATCTGAATTCCACAAAGTGTAGATTATGTTTTGTAGTAAGTGAAAACTACAAAGGCCACAGATTAGCTCACCAGGCAATTGGACACGCTGATGAACGAATATGGCTACGTGATCCTCTTCATCAACTTTGAAAGTGCTAGTTTTTACTAGAAACAAGTAATGAATGATACAAGGTTGATTACTGGAGATTCAGGGAAGAAACCTGTGGGGAAAAATCTCTTAGAGAATCTGTTATTTCCCATTTAACAATTATAGAAATACTATTAAACGATAAAGATTTTCCAACTGTACGCACATTAACTTATTAGGAGTCTTAATGCATGTTCATAACTGGATATTTTTCTATAATTTGCCAGCTTGGCTGTATGGAAAAAAATTTTAATATGCTTTATAATTTAACTTTAATTATGAATATGTATTTGGGGAGGTGCTTCAAATCAGATTTGATTTTTTTTCAAAGATTTTATTGCTCACATTTGTGTAATACGGTAACTGCTTCAGCTTCAGCTACTCTTAGTTTTCTATCATAATTCTCCATTTCTCCTTTCCAGCAATGGTGACTGGCCGGCTTAAATGAGAAATTTTGTTTAAAAAAATGTTATTTTAATAGTTTTTGCTTTTTAGAAAAATTATGTGATTTGATATCTTCACGAGGCATTTAAAGTTAGCAGGTTTGGGCCACATGGTTATTTTGATTTGTGGCACATTAGGATTAAAAATGATTCTGTGCTCTGGGGAAGTAGACAAAGGAGTTATGCTCAAACCCACACTGCCCAATGGAAATATAAGGAGAGCCACCAAAAACAAACCACATACTTGATTAAAAATTTCCAAATAGCCATATTTTATTTCTTTTTTATTTTATATTGTTTATTTATTTTGAGAGAGAGAGAGAGAGAGAAAACACATAAGAGGAGCAGAGAGAGATAGAGGGAGGGAGGGAGGGAGGGAGGGAGGGAGAGAGAGAGAGAGAGAGAGAGAGAGAGAGAGAGATCCCAAGCAGGCTCCACACTGTGGCAGTGCGGAACCTCATGCAGGGCTCGAATTCACGAACCACGAGATTCGTGAATTTGATTTTGACCTGAGCCAAAATCAAGAGTTGATCGCTTACTCTGCTGAGTCACCTAGGCCCCTCTAAATAGCCGTATTTTAAAAGGTAAAAAGAAACAGGTGAAATTAATTCTAATAGTTTATTTAACCCAATATAGCAAATAGTATCCTTTCAACATGTAATCAATAAAAATTAATTGGATTTTTCTGCATTCTTTCCCCCTCATTCTCCACAGTCCAGCACATTATTCTCACATACAGAGCATCTCACTTCAGTCTAGCCATGTGTCTGGTGCCCAGCAGCCCCATGTGGCCAGTGTCTACTGTGTGAACCATTGTAACGCTAGGCTCTCGGTTTTGGTTTCCCCAGCCTCCCCACAACACCCAGTATGGATGCAGTTTAGTTTCTCATGAACATAAGCCCTCAATTCTTTTTCTACAATAATTGGAATCATTCTATAAAAACACGAAAATCTTTCCGGCTTCTTCTGTCATTTTGGAGCCAGTAGCCATGCCTGTCTTTGATTAGTCCTTTTCTGAAGAACCACTGCTTTGAGCGGGATGGGGAGGAGGAGAGAGGAAGCTGCCGTTTACTGGCCTTTTTCTGAAGAGCAGTTGAACTCTTAGCTGTACGCGCAGCACATCGGAGTGAGTTCCTCATATCTTACGGTTGCATCTTTGTCTCTACACGTTAGAGCTGTTGAAAAAACAAGTCGACGATTAAATAACTTGATGCCAGGCCATTAGTTGAATTTAGACATTTTTCAAAGGGCGGTCTGGGCCAGATGTTACTGGTTGCTTTATATAGATGGTCTCAGTAACCTGATAACATCATTTCATTAAATGAGAAAATGACCTTACGCAGGGTCCCACCTAATGACACATGGCTAGCGCCAGGTAGGGCCAGGGGCCACCTCTAGTCTGTGTGTGCAAAGCCCAAACTCACATCCGCTCTACAATACCACTCCCATATTGCTTTTATCAGTAAAGCGAGGAAATGTTTTATCGTTTTTATTGTTTCTTCGAGCTAGTCTTTGAGATAATGGTATTGATTGTTAGACTTTGTTTTCTTTCTTTCTTTTTTTTTTTTTTGTGTGTGTATTTTTTGAAAGAAAGAGAGGGAGGGAGGGAGAATCTTAAGTAGGCTCCACATTTAGCATGGAGCCCAATGCAGGGCTTGATCTCACAACCCTGAAATCATGACCTGAGCCAAAATCAAGTGTTGGACACTTAACCAGCTGAGTTGCCCAGGTGCTTCTGGTTGTTACACTTTGAACAGTCATCTTCTAGAAAATAGTAAAGAGAATACTAATGGTTCTGATTCATGTTTTTGAACACAGGCTATGTCAGTGCTGTACTACATACGTTTTGCATATAAGGTCCTGGTGTTCCTAAGGAAGCAGTACTGTCATTAACCCCATTTCACATTGGCGAAGACTGAGGCATGGGCTAAGTGACTTACTAGGGTGCACAGCCAGGAAGTGGACAGGTTGGGAGTCCCCTGCCGAGGCTGGCTGACACCAGGGTCTGAGCTCGTAACCTCTGGCTCCTTGCATGCAGATGAGTGACCCAGCCCTGCTGGTGTGGGCTGATGTGCCAAGGCCTCAAGGCCAAGTTCTTAGAGGCCCTTTAGGATGTTAGTTGCTCCTATTCCTTTTCTCAGGGCACGATTCCTGTTTTGGGTAAGCTCAGAACAGCCTACCTGGTAGAAATGAGTTTGCGTTTAGATTTAGAATAAAGGTAGAAGCTGGTCTTCAGGAACAGAAAGGGCGGCTCTAGAGCCATAGGAATGGTGAGCGTAATGGCCTTTCAATGGCCAAGGAAACAGAAAGCGTGACACACACGTTACTGCAGAGAAGAAACCTTTCAGGAGGTAGGTAAGAATCCTTATAAGTACATGTTCCAAGCCAAATAGATAATCCTGTTAAATCATGAAATGGCTAAAAGGGAAAATGTTTTGATGAGAAAAATGACCTAAGTGCTGCGGCAGGAACGTGCTTCTCTTGTGTGGAAGAGCGAGAGGGTAACACGGGTGGGACTCGGAGCGTGGGGGCTTCGGGCAGTTTTGTCTTCTGTAAATATACTTGCGCTTTTCAGCTCCAGAATCCCGTGGAAAACTGGAAAGTTTCCAGAGATCTCAATCAAGTTTTACAAATGGACTCATTCTAGTTTTGTTATCCAGCCAACGTTAGTCAGTGGACCACAGTCCTAAAATCTAGGTACAGACGAATTGGGTGTTTGACCAAAAGCACACCACTTCGATGTCATTGAAAACTCTGTGAGTCTTTATTACAGCATGTCCCCACTTACTCAAAACTCAGACTTCTGGTAAATTCAGCCATTTGACATATAGCTGTAAACTGAGATCTAAATTAAAAACTACTTTCAAGAAGCAAAACCAAACAAAATGGAAAGCATGGCAGCAAACCATAGCAAAACAACCAATAACGAATAGAATTATAAGAAGCAGATCAGTATACTTGCATTACAAAGTGCCTTCTCTTTTCAGTCACTGTGGTAGCCACAGGCAGGTACAACAGGAAGTGGTGATCCCTAAGCGCTTCCTCGCAGACACAAAAGTACCAGCCTGTTGGCCTTCTTCATTTGAAATTATGACCTGGAATATCAAGTGGAGTTGGTTATATTTGCTATGGTTTGCTTAAGAGAAAAGAGTCATGATAAATATATATTTTAGACATATTTCTCCTGGAACTGGTCAGATTTCTATGGGTCTGATACCTGGAAAATTCTCTCGAGTGGGAGACACCTCATCTCTCCACATTACAGACTAGTTAGGCATTATGTTGTGCTTGAGAAAGAAGATTCTATAAAATGAATTTAATATTGTAATTCTTGCTATTATAGCCTAATTCTGAGTAAATTTAGTGGCCACAAAGTGACCAACACATTCCTCATTTACTAATGGGTCTGATAAATAAGTTTCAAAAACATTTTAATAATAAAATAGAAGGATTTTTCAGTCAGTTGTACGCAACTTGACAATGGTATATATCCACTGACAGGTTATAGAATTGCCATTGTAATATATATTGATCCTACCGATGTCTGATTTGAAGTTATTCATCAGAAGGATTAATTACTGGGACCGTGCAGATAAACTGGCATTTTTCAGAGAGGAAAACAAAGAATGGACCAAAGTGATTAGTTTATATAGAAAGGTTAGAGATGGAAACTATGAATATTTTGAGAATCTGAAGATGCAAAGGCAAAATCATGATCTAATTTATTTTATGCAATAGCGTATTTGTTCTTATTCTTTGATCTGGTGAACTGGGCCCATGATGTTGTGAAATAGGATATATTCACAACCACTTAATGCATCAGAGACCTCCGAGCTCTTGGAAAATGTGACGGGTGAAACTTACTGAAATGTACATTTGATGGCGGTTTGGTCTCAGCATCTACCTATGGTATCTACCATGTCTATGAAACAATTTCAGAAATTGCTCTTGCTCTTGCTGTAGTAATAAGTGCTCTCCCTGCTTCTAATGTTGTCCCTTCCCCATCTGTTCCCCACGCCGCAGCCAGAGTGATCTTTCTGAAGCATGAGTGTGATCACAACACTCCCCTGCTTAAAACCCTACGTTGGCTCCCTATTTCCCTCAGGATGAAGCCCTTAAAAATAGCTTCATGTTCTGGCTCCTGCCTACAGCTACAGGCTCATCATTCTCTAATCTCCTTCTACCAGCAGCTCGCTTCCACCCTGCAACGTGTGTATCCCACCCTTCAGCCCTGCCAAGGCTGCTTGCAATTTTCCAGAGGCACCTGGTTGTCTCCCCTCCCCGAATCTTTGCACATGTTGTCCACTTCACTTGTAACAATATTCTTCTCGTTCTTTGGATGGCTAATTACAATTCACTTTAAGCCTCTGATATTTTAGGTTTCCCCAAATCCTCCCTGATGGTACCTTGCCCCTCTCCAACTCCTGTCCCTTCTGCCTGTATGAGAGCAGGTAGTTAGCCCTATTTTAATATTTTCCTTACTATTTTAGTTCTTCTTTCTTGTCTGTTTTCTTCACTAGACCAGGAATTCTGAAGGCACGGTCATGGTCTGTGTCTCGTACACTGATGCATCCTCACACTTTGGTGCTTGGCACAAAGTAGGCATTTAAGTATTTGTTGAATGGGTGTGCAATACAAATCTGATGAAACTGCTCATGTGAGGCAATGCCATGCAATGGAAGTACACTGAACTTGAATTGAGAAGACGGGTGTTGGTCTGGGTCTGTCACATACAACTAGCTGCGCACCATTGAGCAAATCTCTTAATTCTGTGAGCTTGAGATGCCTCTTGTATCAAGCAGGAATATCTGTTCCATCTCCTGGCCATACAGAATTGTTATGAAGAGTAGAGAGGTCAATGCATTTGCATGTTCTTTGCAAAACAGAAAGCATGGAAGTGGGGAGGACGTTCAGTTGGTAAGACTCTGGTTTTGTCTTCAGTAAATGTGAGTTGCAGCAGATGTAAGAGAAGTAGGCAGTAGCTAGTCAAGCACAGCCCCCCTTTGCCTTGACAGTTAAGAGGTTTCAAATCATTTTGTAGCTACTGTAAGAGAACACTTTTGGAGAGTAAGTTATTTTTAGGGATGTTGTTGTTAATTATTTCCTTTCTTTTGTGTTTATCCCTTTGAAAGAAGTTGATCTCCTTTCTGTTTTTGCTTCCTTTCCTAGAAATGACTCATGCTCTAATCAGATAACTCATCTTTCAACATTGTACTTAAAATTCTGACATACTCTGCAGTGAAGAAAATAGAAATAATTTACTCAAGGAAATATGTATGATACCATTAGGGTTTTTTCACGTACTTGAGGAAGTAGGGGTTCCTGAAAGCTACTCCTCTTGGGTTTTTTTTAGCCCTGTTTGTTACATCCCAGTATTACATTTGCCCCACTATGAGAACATAGCCCCTGTTAGTGGTAAACCAGTACAGGGTTCTTTGTTCTTGTCAAACACGGAAGAAATCATGTTGGCTACTAATTTTACTATTGTGTTTCTTCTGTTATTATTGTCAAGAACAATAATAAAATTAGGGGCGCCTGGGTGGCTTAGTCGGTTGAGTGTCCGACTTTCGCTTAGGTCATGATCTCGCGGTTCGTGGGTTCGAGCCCCGCGTCGGGCTCTGTGCTGACTGCCAGCTCAGAGCCTGGAGCCTGTTTCAGTCTGTGACTCCCTCTCTCTCTGACCCTCTCCTGCTCACGCTGTCTCTCTCTCTGTCTCTCCTAGAAAAAAAAAAAAAGAACAATAATAAAATTAAATCAATTTGTTGGCCAAAATTGCGTTATCTTATCCTATTCTCTTCCAATCAGTAGACAGGAGGACCCTTAAACCTGTATGGATACTTAGTACTTTCCATCTCTTAACAGTTGTTGGTTCATCCATCCATCCATCCATCCATCCATCCATCCATCCATCCATCCAATATTTGTTGACCAGCACAGCTATGTTCCAGGCACCATCCCAAGCTCTTGGGATAAATTAGTGAGCAAAACTAAGGTCTCTGTTTTTTAGGTGTTTATGTTCCAGATAAGGTGTGTGTGTCTTATCTTCTCTAGGATGCTGTGACTGGCTTTAGGATGGAGACATATTTGTGTGCCTTTCAGTGTTTTTGTAAAGATCAGTGTATTTCTTTAAGGAAGATACAACTAATAGTGTCATTGTAGGAGGAAGTGATCTGATAATATATGGGACAAACCGAAAAGGAGAAGGAGAGCTATCTTGGAATTTGGCTGTCAAGATGGATAATATAGGTATTAAAGGACACACACCTATGGAGAATTGAAATAAGACTCCTGTGATCCTTTTAACCGTCTCTCATTTCTCTGCGCTCCTGGATAAACTAAGAGATTGAAGCATAGGGATTCATACTGTGGATTTGAGAGTTAGGCCTGGATTTCCTGACTATGCCTCTTAATAACTGAAAGATTTTGAGTAAGTCAGATAACCTTTCTAGGCCTCAGTTTTCTCACTTATAAAATAAGAATAATAAGAGAACCTACCTCAGAGGGTTGGTGTAAAGATCAAATAAAGGATAAATGTAAAGAGCTTAGCTTATGGTAAACAATAATAAATAAATAGGTTACTGAAATGATTAATCCTTTAAAGTGGGATTTTGTTCTACCCTATTTGAATGAAGAGCCCCAAGATTAAAAGAATTAAGGTACTTGTCCATGGCCACATAAATAATAAGACAGTGAATGCCATGCTTTGACACTGCAGCTGTGTGAATTTTCTACCGGACTCTATTGACTCTCTTGATGTAACTTTCCCAGAACGCAAAGGAAATCAACCGAAAATGGTGTGTATGCATTTGTAAAACAAACAAAAAACGAAGCAATAAAACTGTAAGCAAATATTTAATCCTAGTGAATAGTTGATTTGCTTTCTGTACCAGATTAGCAATTTTGAAAGTACTTTCTGTGTATACTGTGTAAGTTTGAACAAATGTTGAAGATAACGGGAGCCAAATTTCTCACTGTTGAGGAGGAAAGTTAGTGATGGAGGGAGGGGAGACTGGGTTCTATCTACGTTGTTGGGTTGGAATTAAGAACATAAGTGTGAATGTATATGTATTATTAATATGAACATACATAGAAAAATATTCACACATTTATACATCTCTTCTTACCTTGGTTCCGTCTACTAAGGTGACCTAGAAGCAAACTTCTCAGTAGCAATGTGTACCACCTGGTGACAGATCTTGGTTTCTAAATACCATTCTCCACTAAAAGGCAGAAGAGTTCCTTGGACAAATGCTGATTGCAAGACTGATACAAGGATACACCAGTTGAGCCTGCAACATCTTGTGGTGATAGAAAGCAAAGATGTTTATAAGAATAATAGAGAGATAATGGGGCGCCCGAGTGGCTCAGTTGGTTACATGTCCAACTTCAGCTCAGCTCATGATCTTGAGGTTTGTGGGTTCCAGCCCTGCGTCAGGCTCTGTGCTGACAGCTCAGAGCCTGGAGCCTCCTTTGGATTCTGTGTGTGTGTGTCTCTCTCTGCCCCTCCCCTGCTCACGCTCTCTCTCTCTGTTTCTCAAAAGTGAATAAACATTAAATTATTTTTTAAAGAATAGTAGATAAAACATAGGAAACTGCTTGAAGGGGTTCCCACTCGCCAAATCTAGGATGAGTTGATAAGTAAATGGTGGCCATAATAGATTACAACCTACTGAATAAAGAATCCAGGATTCCATGCTGATATCAATAAATTAATAAATGAGAGAGAAAGGAAGGCCTTTTCTCACAGCACAATGTTAACTAATAAATAAAAAGGACTGTTAGAGTAGAGGAGTCACCATGGGCTATAAAACTGGTAGGTGAGAATTTGATGAGAAATAGCATATTCACATGGTCTTAGCATCTCCCAACAAATCACCTATTAATTACAAAGAGAGAAAGGGTAACATTACAGCGGAGAAACCTGGGAGAGACCACCTAACCCGTGGTGAGCCAGGACTTGCTCATGCCAGCGTGTGAAAGCCACCCGTGTGCATTTCTTCCCAGCTCTCTGCTCAGTGATGTCACTCTACTAGCTTGAAACAGCCCACAGAAGTATTTACGCTGAAAAATTTTTTTTTTGTTTTTTGGTTTTTTTTTTAATTTTTAAATGTTTTATTTATTTCTGAGAGAGAGAGCAGTGTGAGCAGGGGAGGGTCAAAGAGAGAGGGAGATACAGAATCTGAAACAGGCTCCATGCTCTGAGCTAACTGTCAGCACAGGCCCGATGTGGGGCTCAAATCCATGAGATCATGACCTGAGCCAAAGTCCAACGCTTAACCAACTGAGCCACCCAGGCGCCCCGACACTGAAAATTATTAAACACTACAAATAAGCAATCCCTCCCCCGCTGCAAAGACTGGTTATTAAACATTCTGGAGCACACCAATGACATTAATCAAGTGATCAAAGATAATATCGCCAATCTTGGGGCAAACGGACATCGTGTGTCTTAACTCCCCAAAACACCTGCACCTCCCTGCTGTGCTTTTCTATATAATTCCATCAGGAATGGCTCTTGGCTAGGAAGCATGTTATAGAGGGTCTCATAAGTTTCGTCATACCAACATTCTGCTGTCACAAAGCTCTCTATACTGTACTTTACGAGCAGAACACCTGTTAACCAAAAAGGTTGTATGTTTAACGCTAGAATTTCAGTCGTCAGTGAAAAGGAGACTAGAAACATGGCAGATAGGATTGGAGCCTCAAAGCACTGCCACTACAGGTCCGTTCTTGGATTAGACTTGAAGCTCTCATCATTTCTGTCCCACACTCATCAATGAGCTTTAGGGTCACCAGAAACTTTAGTCCCTCAATGTAGTTATAAAATTAATAAATTTTTCTTTAATGTTTATTTTTGAGAGAGAGAGAGAGAGACAGAGAGAGACAGAGATAGAACATAAGTGGGGAAGGGAAGAGAGAAAGAGGGAGACACGGAATCTGAAGCAGGCTCCAGGCCCTGAGCTGTCAGCACAGAGCCCGATGGGGGGCTCCAACCCATGAACTGCAAGATAATGACCTGAGCCAAAGCTGGATGCTTAACCTACTGAGCCACTCAGGTGCCCCTAAAAATTTAAATGTCGTTAAAAGAGTTTAATAAGTCATTTTTGCTCGGTGACATGCCTATTTTTCAAATAGTGGGATTTAAAATAATAAATGATAGAGAAAAGTTGAGGATCAGAAACGTAAAGTTAATTCTTCTGTCCGTTTCTCTAATGGGATGGTAAATACCATCATAGGCATTTCATCATAGGCATAATCAACCAGAACTATAATTGGAAAAAAGGAGTGACAAAGCCTCTCCGTGTACTTAGTCCACATTTGAGGTCTATTCAGTGCTTGTTTACTTCCTTTAACTCTTAATTATTACCAAGAAAACACTGACATGCCACCAGTGTGTATGTGTGGCCATTGGTGATTGTGAATAACTTGGAGAAGGTAGGTGTTCCTGTTCTAGCACATTTACTCCTTTTTTCTTTTTAAGTTTATTTATTTTGAGAGAGACAGAGAGGATGGGAGGGTGAGGAAGAGAGAGATAGCATGAGCAGGGGAGGGCCAGAGAGAGAGGGACAGAGAGAATCCTAAGCAGATTCTGTGCTGTCAGCATGGAGCCAGATGCGGGGCTCAAACTCACAAACCATGAAATCATGACCTGAGCTGAAGCCAACAGTCAGAGGCTTAGCTGACTGAGCCACCCAAGTGCTCCATTTACTCCTTTTTAAAATCAGCACTATTGAGGTAAATTTAAGCATACTAACAATCACCAGTTTTATTTTTTTAATAAATTTTTTAAATGTTTTATTTGTTTCTGAGAGAGAGAGAGAGAGAGAGCATGAGCAGGGGAGGGTCAGAGAGAGAGGGAGATACAGAATCCGAAACAGGCTTCAGGCACTGAGCTAACTGTCGGCACAGAGCCCGACGTGGGGCTCGAACCTGTGAACCATGAGATCATGACCTGAGCCAAAGTCAGATGCTTAACCGACTGAGCCACCCAGGAGCCCCAACAATCACCAGTTGTAGGTGTGTAATGAAATACACTTTGACAAATGTACACAGATGTGAGACCATTGTAATCATGATAGAGAACACTAGTATCAACCTCAAATTTCCATCCTTTGTTCCCTCACACCCTTCCCTGATCCTTAGGTCCTGGCAGCACTGACGTGTCCTGTAGTGTTTACTTTCCTAAAATGTCATGTACATGAAGTCACACAACATGTTTTTGGTGTCTGGCTTCTTTAACCAAACATACCTCTCTTGACGCTCCCCCATGTGTTACACATACCATAGCCTGGTCCTTCTTATTTCTCTTCTTCCTCATTCCCCATCGTAAGGTCACACCACAATATGTTTATCCATTTAGCAGTTAATGGGCACTTAGGTTTCCAATTTTTAGATATTATGAATAAACCTTTCAGCCACATTTTTAAAAAAATGTGTATTTATTTAGAGAGAGAGCGCACGCGTGGAGAAAGGGCCGAGAGAGAGGGAGAATGAGAGAATCCCCAAGCAGGTTCATGCTATCAGCACAGAGCCTGATGTGGGGCTTGATCTCACGAAGCATGAGATCAAGACCTGAGCCGAGATCAAGAGTTGGACACTTGGAACACCTGCGTGGCTCAGTTGATTAAGCTTGTCTGACTTCAGCTCAGGTCATGATCTCACGGTTCATGAGTTCAAGCTGACAGCTCAGAGCCTGGAGCCTGCTTCGGATTCTGTGTCTCCCTCACTCTCTGCCTCTCCCCTGCTTGCACGTTGTCTCTCAAAAATAAATAAACGTTTAAAAAATTATAAGAAATAAAAGGAGTCGGATGCTTAACCAACTGAGCCACCCAGGCACCCCCAGCCTCATTTTAATAACAACCAAGAAATTCTTCTTTACTGCCCTTGCTTTCCAATTTAAAAATATTGCTAACGACATGTTGGATTGAGTGAAATCAACAGTGTTTCTAATGAGAACTGAAAGAAAACCAGCTCAGCTACCCTTCTTGATGCTCTCACACCCAGCTGGGATTAACCTCTCACTTTCTCTGCCTTGGGAGTTTTTCCCTTGTAGCTTGCTTATGGTGTATCACACCCTCTACTTTCTATGTTAGCCATTTTGAATTCCCTGTTAGGAGCAAGGACTATGCCATATTTATCTTTATTTGACTCAGTGCCTAGCAGTGTCTTTCACGTTATAGGGTTATGATAACTATTAAATGAATTGATTCAGATTCTTCTCTGATCCCTCCCTTGCCTGTGTCAGCGGTTTTTATTATTCTTTCAATATATTATTGCATTACCTCTGCAGTGTCATAAAATAGGCTTCCTTAAATCAGAATACGGTAAAACATTGGTTTGGAAGCATAATTCATCCTTGAAACATGCTTGTAATCCAAAGCACTTATATGTCAAAGTGAATTTCAAGAACCATTGACTCAGTTTTGATCATGTGACATTCAGCATCACGTAATACTCATATTGCAAAACACCGCTGGTTTATCAAGTTAAAATTTATTAGAAATGTTTGCTCGTCTTGTGGAACCCTCATAGAACAAGCTACTGGCAATCCAAGGTTCTCCTGTATTTCAAATCCCATCTCTGCCTTCACACCACTTACAATATAACCTTTGAGCAGATTTCTTTTTTTCAGCTATAATGTGAGCAGATTTGAATAAACAGATTTGAGGGGTGCTTGGGTGGCTCAGTTGGTTAAGCAGCCGGCTCTTGACTTCGGTTCAGGTCATGATCTCGTGGTTCGTGGGTTGGAGCCACACATTGGGCTCTTTACTGGAAGTGCGGAATCTGCTTGGGATTCAGTCTGTCTCCCTCTCTCTCTCTTTCCCTCCCCTACTCGTGTGGTCTTCTCTCTTTCTCTCTCTCAAAATGAATAAACTTTAAATAAACAAACACACAAACAGATTTAAGATTCCCTTTCAGTTCTACCATCTGAAGATTTTATAAAAGGCCTCCTAAGTCAGAAAGCACCTGCAAGGGGAGAAGGGGCTCCAGTATAGGAGCGAAGGGGCTGGAGGGAAGAAATAGGCAAGTAAAGATAGGCTGTGTTTTATGCAATGAAAAGAAATGTTCACTCAGCTTATTGTGATCATTCTGTACTATGTACAAATATCAAATATGTTTTACACCAGAAACGAATCTGTTATATGTCAATTATACCTCAATTAAAAATAATAAAATACCATGTAGTTTCTTAAAAAGAGTGAAAATTGGGGAAGGAGTCAAGGAACAAAAGTTGATGAGTGGCTCAATGTTTGTTGGTAGAGCGCTCTTTTAAATTGGCTCATTTTGGAAGAACTGAAGTAAAGGTAGTTATTTGTCTCTCGTAAATTTAGAATATCAGTAATTAGGCAGCTTCTCCTGCTAAAAATTGATGTTGAGACTGGCGACGTCTTTACGGAGAGGACCCATATCCCCGGTTTGCGAAGGGTAGCCCCAGCTATGACTGTTGTCTCGAGGTAATAATAGTACATCTTTTCACTCTCACATGGGTCTTGGTTTTGAGCAGTGCATTGTATGGCTACCAATTATTAGGGGTCTCAGAGCCCAAGGTCTCCCTACCCGTAACCAAGGGTCTGACCAAGGAGTGGTTCCGTAGTGCTATTTTTCGGCCGATTCCTTCGGCAGCACGGTCTCCAGTTGGCAAAGCCACTAGAGCCATTCTCTTCCAGGCACTCTTCTTTTTTAACATGTCTGAAGTTTTTGCCTCCTCATATGAGACTTGAGCCGATTCTCCAACCTCACTAAAGGCCGCATCCACCCTTCCCCCCTGTTCATTAAGCGTTCACAGCCTACTTCTCATGTGCCAAGTATTGAGTGGGGTTCAGGGTCGAGAGAGACCAAGATGACAAAGAGTGGCATGTAAACCAGTAACTCAAGTGTGCCAAATGCTGTCTTATAGGACATATACATTTGCAACATCTATATAGGTTACAGGGGAAAGGATAATTAAAGAGAGAATGGAAGGAGAGGGGGAGAATTTTGAGGAGACCTCAAAGAGCAGTATACACTGAACAGAGAGACAGGGTGGGGGTGGGTGGCATGGAACAGGACAGGGAGAGACCTCCCAGGAAAACAAAGAGACATATGCAATGATCCACGGGCAGAAAATACATGGTGTGACTGGGGAGGCAGAAAGTGGCCTAGTCTATCTATTTGTTGCAATATACCAGTCTGGAACTGAGTGTGAGGCAAGACCTTGGAGCACATCCAAGGGGGTGTTGTTATTAGAAGCACCAGAAGGGACCTTATTTCACATTTAGTGTGGACTCCTGATGATTCCATTTGAGTGAGATATGGGTGTAGTTTCCTCCTGAAATTTTCCACTACAACATTCCTGCGTGCATTGACCAATTTCAACGCAGACTTTCCTTATGTTGCTTTATAATTAGAAGCCAATGAATTGAAGCTCCACAGCGGTATGTAGACTACTAGTGATAGCTTTATGGAATTGTTTATTTTTAGTTTGGCAAAGGCAAGGCAGTAAATATCTCAATTAGTAAACTAAAACAGCAAGGATGAGAAATGCCCACAAGGAGATAAGGAGTTAGAAATAACTAAGTCAGTTAATTAAAGGAAACCCTCATTTCACTTACCCACATTTAGAGGATGAGGAACCAACCTAATGTGCGTGTGTGTGTGGTGCCGCCAGGCGACGAGGAACCCATGTGTTCGTCAGCTTCTAATTGTTTAGGCAGCCTCTTTAAGGGCCATGGTGACGGGATATTACACTCAGTGGCCTGACCCATCTCCCTGGGTCAGTATTCCATCACAGCGGGGTGGGACATTGTCTTGGACCATGGGAATATCCTCATTTTGCCATTTCTTTCAGCGGGACCTCAATGGGGACTTACAATGACGCGCTAGGGGAAGTCGTTCATCTTCATATTCACATTCCGATTCACGTTATGTGGCCTACTGTGTGAGAACATTGAGCGAAAACATGCATGTGGTACCATGGATTCTTTTTTTTTTAATCTTTCTCTTTTATTTATTTATTTATTAATGTTTTATTTATTTCTAGGAGAGAGAGAGACAGTGTGAGCAGGGGAGGGTCAGAGAGAGAGGGAGTCACAGACTGAAACAGGCTCCAGGCTCTGAGCTGGCAGTCAGCACAGAGCCTGACGCGAGGCTCAAATCCACGAACCTCGAGATCATGACCTGAGCGAAAGTCGGACGCTTAACCAACTAAGCCACCCAGGCGCCCGTGGTACCACAGATTCTTGCTTGCATGTGCCACCGTTTCCTTCCTTCTAGTTCTAGATCGAATCTCCTGCATCATGTCCGAGATTCCATTTTAAGTTGGGGGCGGGGGGGTGGTAAGCTAGGGGTGGTCTCCGAAGCTTCGTTTCGAGAGCTTAGGGTTCAAAGGATTGAATCATGTTCTTCCCAGAACTGTAAGATCTTTAGGAAGTACCATCCCAAAGATAAAACGTGAATTGATACCACAGAACATTGACAGGCTTACAGAAAAGGAGATTTGTGTTTTAAAGCTACAAACCCCAATACTCCTGTATCACGATTTTTTTTTAATTTTAAAGTTGCGTCCTTGAGTTCATTTAGATTTTTGGCATGTGTTAACCTCAGTATGAAGGGTCCTTTGGATCTTCCCCCCACCCCAGGAGGGGCGGAGGCAGGGGGTGGGGGGGGAGGCTGACAAAGATTGTTGTCTTCTTATGCTTAACAATCGACCGCGGTGTCAGCTCTCTGTGGTCTGGAGGGGCGTGATGGGGCTCCGTGCATCTGTAGATTAAATTTCTGTCTGTCTCCTCTCTGCTTTGTAGACTGGAAAAAGATAGCATTCAGCAGAGCCTTAGCAACGAAGCAAAGGCCCAAGCCCTTCAGGCCCAGCAAAGAGAGCAGGAGCTGACACAGAAGATACAGCAAATGGAGACCCAGCATGACAAAACTGGTAGGTGGTAGGGAAAGATTAGAGCCCGGGCACTCGCTCACAAGCCAGGCCCACGCCTTACTGTGAAACGACATCAGGAACACCTGTAACCTTTGGCTGGCCGAAGGGAGCAGATGCTAACTACACCGGAGATTCCGAATTACATATTAGTTAGCGTTTAAAAGAGAAAACGGAAAGTATTGCCCACTGTCTGTTGATTTCAGAGTGCTGCTCTCACATCTGTTGCACCATCTGGATTATGAGTTTATTTACCTGTGTTCAAGAAACGTAAAGCTGAGAGAGACCACAACAAAGTAGAAAAACAAAGGGCTTGTTTTTGGCTGGGTTTTCAGGCACACATGTTATATAAAGAAAATAGCATCAGAAGCACTGCGGGAAATGCTCTGAGCTTACAGTTAGAGTCTCCTGAATAGCACTGAACAGTTCCCACAGTACACACATTATAGCGACTCTAAAAGCCTAATGAGTTTGCTTCAGCATCCAAACTGGAGAAAAGCTTTAGCCATTAATCGGTTCTTAATTCACTGTCGCAGCTGGATGTAATTCAGTGGCTCCAAATTGATATGTTCCTTTATTTAATCTTTGCAGCTTCGAACATTTTTAGCATTTGTATGATGTCCCCACCTCCCCCAACCCCCCGCCTCCCAGCCCCGTCTAGAGCGATGTTTAATCCTTCACATTCTTCAAGTTCTCAAACTGCTGGGGAAATTCGCTAATACAAGGCATTGACCACAGCTGGCGGCTTGGCTAAAAATCGCCATCTTTCATCACGTTGGCGCGATTCTGCAGACTGAGTTGGCCAGTAACTCTTTACCTTGCATTTGAAAGTAAAATGCACTTTCCAAGCAGGCGGTTTGATGTGTTCAGTCGGAGCATTATGTGGTTCCTTTCACTTTGGAGTTGTGTTCACGGACAGTGTTAGTCAAAACAAGACAGTGGCAGTCATTATAATTCCGCACCACATACTCCAAGCTGATTGTACTATTAAAAACAAAAGTTTAATTGATCCCGTCTCTTCCAAAAAAGTGTTGCCTGATTTTTAGTGCCTTGATTTATTTTGCTGTGGATGATGCATGCTTTTTTTGCCAATCAGTAGCTAACACTGAAAAGAAATAAAGGGACTTAGTAAAGCTTACACTTAAATTCGCACATGATTTCACATGCACTGCACTTGATGACATGCGAAAAAATTATTGCTTATCCCGTAGGTGGAAAATCGGTCACGTAAAATTCCCTTAATCGTCAATTTGCTGACAAAGAGGCCAATGTCATACTGACTCACATGAGTCCCTCCAGCACTTTCCAGATTCAATGGATGTTTTTCCACTAAAAATAAAAGGAGGAAATTCGAGGAAAAATTAGTGTTTGTCCCTCCTGCTCTCAGGATTCTGGCGATCGAGGAGTCTTGGGCAGAACCTCTGAGCGCTACGTGAGCGTATTGAACTGTTAAAACCACCTTAAGAGCACTCCCTTTTATTTTGCACAAAAATATCACACCCTCTTCAATTCCTTTGACCAGATCTTCCTTGAAACTCATACTGTTGACAATGAAATCTGAATTCTAGGTGAATTCATATAATATTATGTATTTCACCTTCATAATAAAAGAGGTATATACCAGGGGTGGGGTAGGGAAATATATGAGTGAATATGAAACTCAAAGCAGGAGTTAACAGTACAGAAGAGAGTTCCTTGGTTATTTTAGTTTTGAATTACCTAGTCGTGATCATTCTTGACACTCTGTTTGTAGTACAGTTGTCAAAATAAAAATATAGTATCTTGCATATTACAAAGATGTAACACCTATGACTCCAGTGAGGCATCTGGCAGTTTATCAGCATCTTGAAACGTTACCCCAAGCTGGCATGATAAAAAATGTTTCTGGTATGTCATTATTAGAAAAATTAATGCCTCCCAAGATTTAGCACCTCGCCAGGTGACTGGTCCTTCGACTTAGGACATTGAAATTGACCTAGGGGCTTATAGGAAATGGACTTATAGGAACTTAGCACCTTTACCACTCTACATATGGAAGCATGCTGTCACAACCACAAACATCTTATGTTGGTGGGGGGTTTCTTGTTATTTCTAGAAAGCGAACAGTATTCACTGATGACCTCCCAGAATATAGTTTTGACAAAGTTAAAGGAAGAGTGCTGTGCATTAGTCAAGAGACTGGAACAAATCTCCCAAAAAAGCAGGTAGGTAATATGATACAATATTTTCAGAGCACTGTTTGTGTGAATACTGTCGTTTGTTTCCTTAAAAAACAGCATTGCCACTATTTTAGAGTCTAACGTCAAAATCAGATATATGTTGATATATTTCCTGTGAAAATATTTTCTCTGAATGAACATCTTCTTGATTGTCCATAAAGACACCCTGGTGTGTTTTCATGATTATGTGTACATACTATTATTTGACTTTTTGAGCGCTCAAAATTGACAGCTATGAAACTTCAGAACACAAAGGTCAAGATGACAGGTATCCTAATAAAGGATGAGAATAAGTGAAACAGTTGGAAGGTCTTATGTTAAAACAGTTCATGTTTTAATCTGTTATCACAATTCTCCATGAACGCATGGAAGCTATCTTTAGGTCAAACGGTAATGGATGAGATGTGTATATATAACAGTGAAAGTAGGTAATACTTTAAAATACGTAAACCCAAACCCTCCTTTCATTTCCCTAAAATTGTTTTACTAGGACAGCTATCCTTCATTTTGTAGGTACACTGTTCTTGTTTGATTTCTAGTAGGCTCCATGCCCAATGTGGGGCTCAAACTCACCACCTTGAAGTTAAGAGTCTTGTGTTCGACTGACTGAGCCAGCCAGCCACCCTGGTACACCACTGTTTTATAAAATACCTTGATTGAGATCTTAATTATTTTTGGCACATTTTCTAATCAGATCATTTTAGTGAATGAATTATTTTATACTCTAAAGTGTAAAAAACCTGAATTTTCATCCCAGCGTGAAAGTAACTGTGTAACCTCTGACAAATTTATTTGACCTGCTTGAACTATTGTTTCCTCTCGTAAATGAATGATGTTGGACAGAGTCACTTTGAACTGAACTATGAAAGGCATCATTCATATAACTAAATAGCTATCAGATATCACATGAAAATACAACATAATGAGGGGCGCCTGGGTGGCTTAGTCGGTTAAGCGTCCGACTTTTGCTTAGGTCATGATCTCGCGGTTCGTGGGTTCGAGGTCCGCGTCGGGTTCTGTGCTGACTGCCAGCTCAGAGCCTGGAGCCTGTTCCAGTCTGTCACTCCCTTTCTCTCTGACCCTCCCCTGCTCACGCTATCTCTCTCTCTCTCTCTCTCCTAGAAATAAATAAAAAAAAAAAACATTAAAAAAAAAAAAGCTGCTGTCTTACAGGAGCAGCTCATTTAAAAAAAAAAGAAAAAAGAAAATACGACCTAATGGAAAAATAACCTGTAGATCTCTTCTGTATTTTTCTGAAGCGCACTTAGATCTACACGGAGCAAGTGGTAGTGGTCAGCAAACAAACTCCTGACTTAGGAATCTCATTCAGAAAGAATTTCTGGGAGGATCAGAGCACATCTGAGGACCCTGAGTCCCATCTTGCATTCCTGCCTCAATGAGGGGGCTTAGCTGATGGAATCCCCATCCCTGAATCTCTTGGGGGAATCAGAAGGCTTAGGAACCCCATTCTTTCTGCTCACAGAAAGACAGAGGCTCCCATAAAGCCCCCAGGACGTGCTCTGACACACGCACCTTCTTAGCGAATACTAATTAGATATCTTGTTTGGGTCGGAGAAGAAGCTCAGGTGCCCAAATGCCAGATATTTTCAGGAAGTTTGACAAAGGAACCCAACTGACTTTGTCATAGAAGAGACTCTCATATCAACAGTACTTATGGCTAACTAGAAATATTTAATTTGCCTCACATAAACCCAAAAGTAAGTAATCTGTTAGAAGATATATAAACAACAACAAACTGGATCATGTAATTTAAGAAAGAATTGCATTGATCTAGGACTTGAAAGATTATGTTATCATAATATTGCTTTGTGACTGGGGACACCGACTCAGTCTGTAAGCGTCCGACTTCAGCTCAGGTCACAATCTTGCAGTTTGTGGGTTCAAGCCCCGCATCGGGCTCTGTGCTAAGAAGCTCAGAGCCTGGAGCTGCTTCAGATTCTGTGTCTCCCTCTCTCTCTGCCCCTCCCCCACTCATGCTTCATGCTCTCTCTGTCTCCCTCTCTCTCAAAAATAAAATAAACATTAAAAAAAGGAGGAGGTGCTATATGCTTGGTATATACTACTTAATCCTTACAACTTGGGACAGGAATTATTATCTTCTTTCACAGATGAGGGACTCCACACTCGGGCTCTTGAATTAGCTAGGAAGTGCGGAGCTTGAGTTCTATCTTCGATATTTCTAGTTCCAAAGCCTATGATCTTTCTTATGAGGAGTGTATTTCACATCTAGTACCAAAGAAAATCCAGGCCAAAGTCGTTATGATAAGAAAGTTTGGGAAAGGCAAATTAATCGTTAAATCCCCATGGACTGGGGCGCCTGGGTGGCTCACTTGGTTAAGTGTCCGACTTGAGCTCAGGTCATGATCTCAGGGTTGGTTTGTGAGTTCCAGCTCTGCATTAGGTTCTGCAGCGACAGCGTGAGCCAGCTTGGGATTCTCTCTCTCTCTCTCTCTCTCTCTCTCTCTCTCTGCCCCTCACTCACTCACATACATGTGCTTTCTATTTCTTAAAATAAATAAAACCTTAAAAAAAATTCCTATGGAGATGTAGGCGTGCTTGTCATGTGAGGGTAAACCTGTGACCCTGGGTCATTTTGTGCCCTGTGCCCCCGGTCCCCTTTGTCCTGCTCTAGATCTGTTCCTTCACCTTGTACTGATCCAGTGAAAGTGAACCCCAGCCCCTCTCGTCTCCTTTTGCTTAGGACGCCTCCAGTTCACGACCACTACTTTGTCAATAGGGTGTGTTCCTTTATGTGTGACACACAGATGGCATGCAACATGTGTTTATTGACTGAATGAATGAAACAAGTGTGGTTTCATGCCCCATATCCTGATATGACTCTGGTTCCAACCCGTTCCTTTGTGAGGACAGGCAGTGTGCAGCAAAAACCACTTTGGAATTCAGAAAGAGCTAGGTTTGAGTCTCGCTCTGCCCCTGGGCTTCATGACCTTGGGTACATTGCCTAATCTCTCCAAACCTCAGTTTCTCCATCTGAAAAACATTTCTAAAATCATGTTGTAGGGCTGTTGTGGGAATCAGAAATATATAGAGAGAGATACGGGTACCCATATATACAGACATACATATGTAAAGCACCTGGCACGCTGCTCGATCGTAGAAATATAACTGTAGCCAATGGTGTTGTTGCAAGTCTCTTGTCAGGGGTGATTTGGATCTGACTTTGATGAAGCCACTGTTTTCTTTTCCAAGGAGGGTCTGAGTGCCGTTCTGGAAGACACAAAGCCTATAGTACAAGGAAATACTTTTTAAAGGCAAAGGAGGATCAGGGAAATGCAGGTCTGGTTGTATTTCATGTCCTGCTCTGATGCCTTGTTTTGTAAATGTGAAGAATTAGAAGAGGCGTCTACTGTAACTTTTCAAGTGGACCCAAAACTAAGGGCTGGACATCGTAAACACTCAAATAATTGTTGCTTATTATCGTTGAGACTTCTAAGAGGCGCCGAAGTTTCAAAGTATTCGTTTTGTGTATCCCACAAGGCTGATAGGCTAACCTGTGATTTTAAGGTGTATTTGGTTGCTTGTTTACTCTTAATTTCTTGTCCACTGAGTCTCTTTTCTCGCTGTCTCCCTCCATGAAGCTTATGCTAATTTTGAAAATTCATATAAAATGTAACATTCGATCTTGACATTACCTCTTGCTTTGAATTCACCTATAGAACTTCAGGGGCTCAGAGTGTTTCTTTTTCAACAAAGATTATAAACGGACTAAGCCTTCTGGGAGCCCTCCAGGAGCGTGCCAATGTGCCCCTGATCCTAAACTTCTGGGGTAACTAATTTTTCCTGTGCTTTTTGAGGGGAGGAAAATCTTGGAATTTTCTGAGCTTTCTAAAATTGTCATCATTGTGGAAGTTCAGTCTCTAAAATAATTAAACCGCATGGTAATTTTGATCTAGCCTTTCCTCAGAGTACTACGGTAAAATTTTTTTTAAAAGCAGGTGCATTTATTTTGTATTGATCAACAATTTAAAGCAGTCCCTGTGGCTCCCCTTGTCCTGTCTGTGCTATTTCTCTAAGGATTCCGTATTATTTATAATCCCATACTAACCACGTGGATTCTTGATAATAAGCTTTACTTTTTAGTTCACAGATCGCAGCCATTTGACTGGAGCCCATGCAGTCACTAGGAAAGCGGACAGTCTGGGCTCACTGTTCCCTGGCCCCTAAGTCATTACCCCAGCCTCGTGCTAGGCAGCTCTGGGCAAGTGTTTTGAAATGGCTCCTCTGCGTGTGTCTGATGTATGTGTTTTCTCCCCAAGTAACTGAAGTCCCGTCGCTCCTGTTCTCTGGAAGCCCTCCACAGCAATTCCGCGCTGCCTGGGTGGTGTCTGTGAATCCAGGGTTTGTGAATGGCACGTCCCATTTTAAAACTAAAAATGAACTGCCGATCCCGTGCATTTCACAGAGCTTGTTTTTGACCACGAGACGAGAGAATTAATTCCATTTTGCTCTTAATTGGCACCGGGCAGACATTCTGGCTGATTTTAGTTGACGCTCTCATAAACTTTAGCTACCCTTCCGTCTCTATTCCCCAGGACCCCGAGAGCTTTTGACAGGGCTAGGGTTTGTTTTTGAGGTTGGTAAGTGGAGATATTGAAATATCCTTGGTGCAACTGTGATTTCTCTTTACCCAAGTGAGCGAAGCGTTCCCTCTCCGCAGGCGCTTGGATGAAACAGCAGTAAGATGTTTGTGTGCGGTGTGCTTTGCTCTGACCGTGGCCTGCGAAGGGCAGGGAGAGGTGGGGCGCCGGGAGGGGTGAGCTTGGGCAGCAGCAGAGTGGAGATCAAGGCTGCGCGGAGTCGCAGGCACTTGCCTGTGGAAGAGCCGGGCTCGGGCTTGCGAGCACACAACCCCGGTCTACGTGGTTTTGCGTCCCCTCTTTCTTCTCCGTCATTGTCACTTTCTGGGTTGCTAGGCGTGTGGATTGATGTCTAACACTGCCCGTCGTGTATTTGTGATTCGCGTTTTGTAATTAAGAGGAACAATGAGAGTCCACTGGGTCTCGTTATATATAATGGTTGGTTTAATTTGTTTCACTTCTATCTTGTTAATTGTAAATTGATCATTAAGATTTGAATTCTAATCTGTCACTAGGGTTGTGGGTATTGAGGCTAGAGCAATGATCCCAGTTTTAATCACTGATGATGAGAAACAAATTTTATAATTTTGGTACATATTGCAGTTCATATATTTTAACACTGTATTTTATGGTGTTATAAATATTGTTAAATGACTTTTAGTGTAGTTTTACTGTGTGGACTATAATGTATAAATTATATTACTGTTTTGGCAACAGTCGGTATCCAACTGTGTGAGTTTAATTGAAGTAAAGAACACGCACCCGGTTGAACTATTCTTTTCCCCCCGGCGTGTTTGGATGATGTTCGGTTGGGACACTACAAAATGCATGTTCTACAAGGGAAGGCTGATACTGACCTCTGCTAATTGTCACCAAAAGCTCAGTGAGAATCTAACAGAATAAAAAATGAAGGGGTTGTGTTTTCCCTTCAAAAGCAGTTATCGCTGTAATCCTAATTATAGTAGTAAAATATCATACTTCACGCAAATGCAACTACACAATATAACTGGTGTATAAAAATGCAGGGAAAAGTTCATGCCTCTGTGAAGCCAGAAATTACCTAACTTTTCGATGAAAACGCATTCGAGTCAACTATTCTTTTATATATAGGACACTGGATACCCAGGCCACAAATGTAATCTCAAACTAACACAGAGACTTGTGCCAGAAGCTCACTCTCTGAACTGCACAAACTAACTACTATTTCTTTCAGTTATGTCGTGGGCCCTAGACAGATAAGAGACCATGTCTGTGTGGACTTACCACATTTTTATCGGACATTGAAACCTGGAAGGCAAAGCAACATTTAAATCAGAGGGAAAATAAAAACCAAAATATGCAAAGCAGAAAAAAATATTGGAGCAATAAAATAAAATACCTGGTAGTAACATGTACTTTTACAAAATAACATTTGTATTTTTGTGGTCATATAAGACATCTTCATAGAGCATTTGGCTATAACTGCAAAGAATTTAAGAAAAAAAAAAAAATCCTGGGGCGCCTGGGTGGCTCAGTCAGTTAAGCGTCCACTTTGGTTCAGGTCATAATCTCATAGCTCCTGAGTTCAAGCCCCGCGTCAGGCTCTGTGCTGACAGCTCAGAGCCTGGAGCCTGCTTCTAATTCTGTGTCTCCTTTTTTCTCTGCCCCTCCTTTGTTCACGTTCTGTCTCTCTCTGTCTCTCAAAAAAAAAAAAAAAAATTAAAAAATATCTTTAATTAAAGAAAGAAAAAAAGAAAAAAAAATCCTATGACATCACCATCCAGCTAACTATTGTTACCCTGTGACATATTTCCTCCTGGTGAGTTTGCGTGTGGATATATATGTGTATGTACGCATATGTTTACCTGGTGAGTGAGTGACACATATTTTCTAGTGAATTTGTGTCTATATCACTACTCTGGAAACAATTGTAATGGAGTCATTTGTACACATAGTAATTCTTTAGACATTTAAGATGTTTCTAGGTTTTAACTGTAATGAATAATATAATAATAATCTTGTCCATAACTCTGAATTTTTGATGATCCCCTTAGTTGAGATATCCTAAAAGGGGATCGTTGGTCCAAAGACTATGAACCTTTTTTTTGGTTTCTGTTTCAATGATAGGAACCCTTTGAAGGCTATTAATGTATATGACTTTGCTCAAGTACTATACTAAGTTTTTCTCAGTGTATACATACCCATCCCAGTATGTGACACGAAGAAGTGAGAGAATGAAGAAAGGAAAAGTGAGAGGCAGTATCGCACAGTGGTCCGGACAGCCCCTTTATTTTTTTTATTTATTTATTTATTTTATTTTTTTACAAATAGTTTATTGTCAAATTAGTTTCCACATAACACCCAGTGCTCATCCCCACAAGTGTCCTCCTCCATGCCCACCCCTCCCCCCACATCCATCAGTCCTCAGTTTTTGTCAGCATTCAAGAGTCTCTCATGGTTTGCCTCTCTCCCTTTCCCCACCATTTCCGCCCTTCTTCTCCCCCTTGTTCCTCTGTCAAGTTCCTCCTAATCCTCCTATACGTGCACACATATGATATTTCGGACAGCCCCTTTAGAGCTGGACAGGCCAGTGTTTGTATCTGGTGGAGCTAATCACCAGTCAGTGACCTGAGGCAAATCATTAAACCTCCTATTTACCTCATAGAAAAAAGGAAAGAAACACTTACCTTGAAGAATTAATTGCCGTCATTAATCTGAAGGATGAATTCCACTACCTGGCAGACAGTAGGCGTGCAATAAATACTCAACTGGAATCTGATTTTATTATGTGTTTCTTTGAATAATTGTGGAAATTGAATAGTTTATAAATGTTTGTTGACCATTTCTGTTTCTTCTTGTGTATTTTTTATATTCTCCATATTTGTTTTTTTTTAATGTTTATTTATTTTTGAGGGAGAGGGAGACAGAACATGAGTAGAGGAAGGGCAGAGAGAGAGAGGGAGACAGAGAATCTGAGCCAGGCTCCAGGCTCTGAGCTGTCGGCACAGAGCCCGATGTGGGGCTTGAACCCATGAACTGTGAGATCATGACCTGAGCCGGTCAGATGCTTAACTGACTGAGCCACCCAGGCTCCCCTCTCCATATTTGTTTTTAATTGGAATCTTCATGGAGAATGGAGTAGCACATTATTAAATGATGCCTCTAATCGTTTAGATTAGATTTTTTATGTGCTCCTGTTTCTTTTTCTAATTTTGAAAGCTTTGTTCCCAGTTCCTTTGGCTTTCATGATTTTTTTCCAAATCAAACTGACTTTCAAAAATTTTTTTCCAGGTTTACTGAGATATACTTAATGTATAAGTTTAAGAAGTACATCATGATGGTTTGATTTATGTGTATTGTGAAATGATTACCACAGTAGATTCAGCTAACATGACTTTAGTTTTTAGGTATCTATTACAAAAATTCAAAAAATATGGAAAAGGAAAATAAATTTTTAAAAATTCCTAATTCTGACCCCTAAAGATAATCAATACTAATATATGATATATATCTCAAAATATTTTTGATTAGAGGCGCCTGGGTGGCTCAGTGGTTCGAGCGTCTGACTTCAGCTCAAGTCATGATCTCACAGTTTGTGAGTTTGGATTCCGTGTCTCCCTCTCTCTTTGCGCCTCCCCTACTCATGCTCTGACTCTCTCTCTCTCTTTCAAATATAAAATAAAACAAAAAATTTTTAAATTAAAACATATTTTTGATTACAAAATGGAATCACTTTGTATATGCTGATTTTAAATATTTCCCTTTCTTACCAACATACCATATTTTTATGTCAATGAATAATGCTAACAGATAGCCACACTATCAGAATAGCCTCTTGACATTCCTTTGCATAAGTAATATAACCAGTCTTCTGTTGTCACATTTCTGGGTTAGACTTCCATATATTGGGGCTGCAGAGCAAGATTGTTGCTAGAAAGGATGCGACTTTGAACATTATGATTTTTTTGTGTGTAAAGGTTTTATACTCTTGTAATGTAAAGTCTAAGTTTCCTTTATGATTGTTCTTTTAAAAAGGTACTTGTTTTCTGAGGAAGTACCTGAGAACAGATAGATATCCTTCTGCCTGTTTTCCTAATCAGGTTTAAGGATATTTGTTTTCTTTTGGGGACTTATTTTAGTGCATAGTGCTTGTTGTGATAGAGAGGCTATCTTGGAAGAATGCTAAATTAAGAATTTCTTCTAACTGTATTATATTCTCGTGTATTGTATGTGATTTTGAAAGGAGAAACCTAAATCATTATTAACCGATCTAGACTATTTCGATACAGGTGAATTCTTATTAGAAGAAGCAAATGTAGATCCAGAGCTTGATCTGAGCTTGAAAATGAGACAATCCCGGCCCTCATGTATAATCTAGTAAGAAAGATAAGGCACGCGGCGCAATTCAGAGGAATAAATTATAAGCTAATGTATGCATAAAGGCCAGAGATAGTTTCAAAAAATGTGCTGACACTTGAGAATTGCAAAGTATTAATCAGGGCAAGCTTCCTTTGAGACGATGCTTGAACCAAGATGAAAACAAAATGGGGAATGAGGTGAACACAGAGTGACAAATTGCTTCATACAGTGATGCCGCTTGGTCCTTCCGATGATGTGGGGCAAATCCACATCTTCTCTTGACCAGGAAGAAAAAACTCTCTCACCTGATAGAGGAATCCTTTCTTTGGAGGGACATAGTTCTGCATCAAGTGTCATACTTGAACTTCAAGAGGCAAACCAGTCGTTAACTGCTCGTATTTTAATTGTAAGAATTTTCAACTTTGAGTTCCAGTCTCTGGGGCAGTGGAACATGAGGAGGTGGTGGCCATGGGAGCAAGGTTTATCTAAACCAAGGACAGGGATGGGGCGCCTGGGTGGTTCAGTCGGATAAGTGTCTGCCTTTAGCTCAGGTCATGATCTCGCAGTTCATGCATGGGTTCGAGCCCCGTGTTGGGCTCTGTGCTGACAGCTCAGAGCCTGGAGCCTGCTTCAGATTCTGTGTCTCCTTCTCTCTCTGTCGCTCCCCCCCACCCCCACTCGCCCTCTGTCTCACTCTGTCTCTCAAAAATAAATAAATCTAAAAAAAAAATAAAATTAAAAAGAATAAAATAAAGCAAGGACAGGGATACGGCTTTTCTCAGAGAGGTATCTTTCTGATCTTCAAATTTTGAGACTTGAGCTAACCCTCCACGATACGAAAGAGAAGGCAAGCATATTTCCTGAGGGACATTAATCATCCCCAGAGTACATACCCATGATCCCCAAAATGAGTATGTCAAGACAGAAAGAAGATAGGGGAAATGGTACCTGATGTAGCAAAGCGGAGGAAGGTAAACCTTCAGTCCTTACAGAGGAGCACTTCTATGTGAAGCAAGCTGATCTACTCTCAGGATTCCAGGAAAATTTGGAAGGTAGAAGCGGAATTTAGGACTGAAACCAAAATAGACAGTTCTGCCCCCACCCCATGCAGCCAGTGACTGTCTCTTCTCCCCCCAGAAAAGTAGGGCCTTCCTATCTCAAGAGCTTAAACCAGCAGGCTCTGGTTAAAAGACGGGCACTGAAGGGAGATGAGGAAAATTAATAGAAAGTCTGCATTCTGAAAGGCAAGACCCCTACCTCTCTATTTCCAACCAGCTCCTAGACCACTGATGGCTTAGGTTACGCACAATAAGCAGGGAATGGGAGGATTCTTCTGTTGAGAAGCAGAATGGCCATAGAGGAGAGAATTATAGACACCGATATTAGAAATCTCCCACCGGAAAAGATGGCTTCACGTTCTCTCACGCTACCCTAAAGCTCACTGACATAATAAACTACTTAGCCAGCAAGGACCAATATTCAGGTAGCCACAGAATGTAAGCAGAGATTTTGACTTAACTACACACTGAAATACTAGTAGTTACACTGACGAGCTGGAGATTGGGTCGGGAGTAGAGGAGGGAAGTTTCTCATTATTGTGCCTTCTGGAACTGCATGACTTTAATCATGTGCCATTGCATTAGCCATGCTAATTAAAAGAGATAACTCTCTGTCTCAGAGATGGGGTCTGGGGTTGCTCCTATAAAAGCATGGCAGCCGGCCTGTGACAGGCACGCACTAAATATCGGATATGAATATGTGTCACGATCACTTTTGTGTTGCTCCATGAAGAAGCCATCTCTTTCAGAGGAAGTTTTTATTCCTTTCTCTGTCCACCACTTGAATCCCTGCATGCATTATATTTCTCCACTAGACGGTCTGCCATTTCTGAAAGATTCTGTCTTACATAAAATAACTTGTATTCATTTTCACACTGTGTTGCTGAAGGACGGACTTGAAGGTGAGGCTACGGTTGTACAGGAAAAACATGCTCTGGTGACAAGAACCTTTAACACCCATCATTTCTGTGTGTTCACCTCTCTAGATCTGAAATAGCTCAGCTCAGTCAAGAGAACAGGTATGCCTATGAAAAACTGGAAAAGTTACAGAGAAGAAATGATGAACTGGAGGAACAGTGCGTCCAACACGGGAGGCTGCATGAGATAATGAAGCAAAGGTAATGGAGACTCAACGACCAAATGCCAGGCCGTATATTGAAGGGGGGTTGGTTGAGAAACGGGATGGGAATCAATGTGGGATAAGTAGAATTCATGATCACTGTGGTACTCATAGGACATGCTGGAAAGCCAATACTCTTAAGCATTAATGCTTCCTCAACTCAGGTCGTTCTTATAATACACAGAGGGGAGAGCATCCCCTCCTCTTTACTGTTCTCTAAAGACAAAGAGTTAGGTTTCATGGAGAACTTTGTAGGAAAACCATCTACCTTTAAGGTGTAAGTCAGTCAAGTGATATAGAGGAATTTCATAGAAATTAGGTTTTGTGTGTGTTCTGTGAGGTAAACCATGTACAAGGCCTCAGAAGATTAAGTGTCTTAATCAGTGGCTGCACTGACTGTATTGCTGGAGTCAGGACTTGACTCTACACCTCTTGGTTCTTCCTGGTGGTGTACCTTTGGGCAAGTTACTTGAACTCTCTGAGCCTCGGTTTCTTCTTCTGTATTTTGGGGCTAGTAATGGGAGCTTGATATAAAGATCAAATGTAGGTAAAGCACTTGACTCCCAATGGCCACCTACTAAATGGCACTATTGACTCCCTTTTTCTAGGTAAAGAAACTCAAGCTCAGAGAGACTAATGGATTTGCTCCAAGTGGCAGGTTGAGTAAGTGATAGGGTTCAGACTTGGAGCCTGATCTTTTAAGTCCAAATTCCTTTCCTTTTGTGCACTATTATTTTGTAGTAAATCCAGCTCCTTATCATTTTCTATAAATGTTTCGTTTGTAATTTCTATATAATGGTGGATCCTCCATAGGAGAAAACGCAATAATTTCCACTATATGATGAACTGGTTGCTGTAGATTTAGACTCTGCGTGGCAATCACATGTGTTAACACCGCAGCCAGCCTTGCGGTGGCTTTCTGGGCCCCCAGTCCTCATTCCTATCAGGGTTCTCTGACACCCACACCTTCTCTGCTTCAAAAGCAACTGTTGATGTTATTGAGAGGAAAATGCAAATGCTTGTAGACTCCTTTTATTTTGTCTTTTAAATTTAAAGTCAACAGGGGTGCCTGGGTGGCTTAGTCATTTTCGCTTAGGTCGTGATCTCGCGGTTCATGGGTTCGGGCCCCGCGTCGGGCTCTGTGCTGACTGCCGGCTCGGAGCCTGGAGCCTGTTTCAGTCTGTGACTCCCTCTCTCTCTGACCCTCCCCTGCTCACGCTGTCTCTCTCTCTCTCTCTCCTAGAAATAAATAAAAAAAACATTAAAAAAAAAATTTAAAGTCAACATAGAGCCCCTGGGGAGGGGCTATTTTACAATTTTGATAGCTTGCTCCATTGAAGAAAAGAAAGAGAGTCAGAAAATGGCACTGCTTTTTAGTCACCAAAATATTAACATACGAGTGTTTTTGGAAAGCATTAATCCTTCATTTGTTTATTCATTAAAATGTTTACTTCATCTCAGACACTGTTCTAGGCCAGACTAAAATATTTTAGGTTTTGTGGGCCACACGCGCTTTCTGTCACAGTCTTCTTTGTTTTGTTTCTGTTTTTGTTTTAAAAATGTTTTTTAACATTTATTCATTTTGGAGAGACAGAGTGGGAGCAGGGGAGGGGCAGAGAGGAAGGGAGACACAGAATCCAAAACAGGCTCCAGGCTCTGAGCTGTCAGCACAGAGCCCGACGCGGGGCTCGAACCCACAAACTGTGAGATCATGACCTGAGCCGAAGTCGGACACCCAACCGACTGAGCTTCCCAGGCGCCCCATATTTTTTATAGTCTCTTAAGAGAGCAAAACCTTTCTTAGCTAGAGGGCCAGCAAAACCTCCCAGAGGATCTGTCCTGCCCCTTGAACTAGAGTGTGCCCCATACTAGCAACCCAGGCATCTTTCTCATTTTTTTCCCTTAAATCTGTATTAGATTTCACCAAATGCACTCACCCATGTTATCTCACCTTGAAACAAACCAGAAAGAAGCTGTTACGATCATCCATTTCCAGATGGAGAACTAAGGCTCAGAAACAGTTGCCAACTGAAGGTCAGATGGCAAATTAATCATTCATTCATTCAACAAATATTTATTGATTGCTACTGAACGTCCACCACATATTGGGAATAAAACAGCAAAGTAAACACAGTTCCTGGTGTCGTGGAATTTACAGACTTACAGGGAAGATGGATATAGACAAAAGAATTTCACAAACATCTAATTAGTCATGATAGCAATTAGTTCTATGAAAGAGAAATGTACTCTGTAGGTAAAAGCTCATCAAATAAGGGGGCTTAACCCTGATCAGGAAATATTTCAATAAGAAAAATGGTGCTTGAAATGAATCTCCAAGTGTCAGGATAGGATGGCTAGTTTTCTCCAACAGGAGTTGGCAAAACTGTGCCCCAGCCCCCAACCCACTGTGTGTGGCTTATTTGCGTGCTTTCTACAGCTCTTTTGATGCCACAATGCCACAGCTGAGTGCTTAAGTCACAGACTGTGACCTACTGGCCCACGAAGCCTAAAATATTCGTTCTCTGGTCTTCTGAAAATGTTTACCAGCTCCTGTACTAGGGAAAAGAAAACTGTAAAATTGAACATCCTGAGGTAGGACTTTTGAGGAAGGAAAGAAACATGTGTGTTTAACATAAAGAATAAGGGAAAACACGACACAAGATGAGGCTGGAGAGGCAGGTGAGGGCCACACCTAACAGCAGGGTCCTTATGTTTTTATTACAAACCTTTAACTTTATCCTTTTACTAAAGAGCAGAAATAGTTAAAAGTGTTGTTTTTTTTTAAAGAGTGATGTGATCAAATATCGATTTTAAAAATAGCATTACAGGGGCGCTCGGGGGGCTCAGTCAGTTAAGCGTCCAACTCTTGGTTTTGGCTCAGGTCACGATCTCATGGTTCATGGGTTCCAGCCCTGCATTGAGCTCTGTGCTGACAGCACAGAGCCTGCTTTGGATCCTCTGACTCCATCTCCCTCTCTGCCCCTCCTGCCCCCCAAGAATAAATAAACATTTTAGAAAATAGCATTCTAGGTCCAGAGTAGATCATGCATTAGAGCAGAGTCACAGTATTTACATGAGCTCCAGCTAGTCCAGGAGAGGTTGGTGATGATGGACTTGGACTTGACGTGGTGGTAATAACGATGGAGGGAAGTAAAGAGATTGGAGAAATATATAGGAGGTGAAATCAACAGGACTTCCTAATTGGTCGGCTATGTTGGGTGGGGGTGGGGGACATCAAGGATAACACCCATATTCTGACTTGAGCAATGGGTACACCGTGGTGCCACTTAGAAGACATGTGCAAAAGAAGCAGGTTTGTGGTCGAGATGGCTCGGTTTGGGGGTGAGACCAAGCAGGAAGTTTGACCTCAGTGTGCCAGTGACTCATCCAAATGGAAAGGTCAGATAAGCAGGTGGACATAGGGCCTCAGCTTAGGAGACAGGTCTGGGCTGAAGATAAAAGTCTCCATTGGCCCATCGCAGATATTTGAATCCTTGAGACTAAATGAGGTAGTAGATCACCCAGAAGAAGAATGCAGTAAGAAGGAAAAAGGGCTTGCCGAACCCTAAAGAACCTTGGCCTTTTTAAAGGTAAGGTAGAGGTTGGCAAAAGACATGAAGACAAGTAACCCGGGAAGTAAGTGGAAACCGGAAGGGCATGCTGTCATTCATGCCGACAGAAGGAAATGCCTCAGGAGAGGAGGGATCCACCGGATGTGCCAAGTGGTTGAGTGACTGAAAGCGACCAGTGGACTTGGTGACATAGATGGCACTAGTTACATGAACATAAATATTGTTAGTTGCAGAGTCTAGCAGCCATATGACCAAAAAGTTAGAGTGAGCTGAAAAACTGATAGAGCAGATTTCAACTGCTTTCTCGTGTGGACTGTCGGCAGAGGAGAGTAGGAAGCGTTGAGAGAGCAAGAAGGACCAAACAGCTGGGGGCAGGGAAATGGATTCAGAGGGGCATTCTATTTTATTTTTTTTTTTAAATAGTTTATTGTCAAGTTGGTTTCCTTATAACACCCAGTGCTTATCCCCACAAGTGCCCTCCTCCATGCCCATCACCCACTTCCACTTCCCCCCACCCCCATCAGCCCTTAGTTTGTTCTCAGTGTTCAAGTGTCTCTCATGGTTTGCCTCCCTCCCTCTCTCCAACTATTTTCCCCTTCTTCGCTCCCCCCTCCCCCCCGCCCCGGTCCTCCATTAAGTTCCTCCTAATCCTCCTATACGTGCAAACATATGGTATCTGTCCTTCTCTGCCTGACTTACTTCACTCAGCATAACACCCTCAAGGTCCATCCATGTTGCTACACATGACCAGATTTCATTCTTTCTCATTGCCATGTAGTATTCCATGGTATAGATAAACCACATCTTCTTGATCCATTCATCTGTTGATGGACACTTATGCTCTTTCCATGTTTTGGCTATTGTTGAGAGTGCTGCTGTGAACATTGGGGTACATGTGCCCCTATGCATCAGCACTTCTGTGTCCCTTGGGTAAATTCCTAGGAGTGCAATTGCTGGGTCATAGGGGGAGTTCTATTGTTAATTTTTTGAGGAAACGCCACACTATTTTCCAGAGGGGCTGCACCAGTTTACATTCCCACCAACAGTGTAGGAGGGTGCCCGTTTCTCCACATCCTCACCAGCATCTGGAGTCCTGTGATTTGCTTATTTTAGCCACTCTGACTGGCGTGAGGTGGTATCTCAGTATGGTTTTCATTTGTATTTCCCTGATGAGGAGGGATGCTGAGCATCGTTTCATGTGTCTGTTGGCCATCTGGATGTCCTCTTTGGAGACGTGTCTGTTCATATCTTCTGCCCATTTCTTCACTGGATTGTTTGTTTTTCAGGTGTGGAGTTTGGTGAGTTCCTTATAGATTTTGGATACTAGCCCTTTATCTGATATGTCATTTGCAACTATCTTTTCCCATTCTGTCGGTTGCCTATTAGTTTTATGGATTGTTTCCTTTGCCGTGCAGAAGCTTTTAATCTTGATGAGGTCCCAATAGTTCATTTTTGCTCTTGATTCCCTTGCCTTTGGGGATGTGTCAAGTAAGAAATTGCTGCAGTTGAGGTCAAGGAGGTTGTTTCCTGCTTTCTCCTCTAGGAGTTTGATGGTTTCCTGTCTCACATTCAGGTCCTTTATCCATTTTGAGTTTATTTTTGTGTATGGTGTGAGAGAATGATCTAGTTTCATTCTTCTGCATGTTGCTGTCCAGTTCTCCCAGCACCATCTGTTAAAGAGGCTGTCTTTTTTTCCATTGGATACTCTTTCCTGCTTTGTCAAAGATTAGTTGGCTGTACATTTGTGGGTCCAATTCTGAGTTCTCTATTCTATTCCATTGGTCTATGTGTCTGTTTTGTGCCAACACCATACTGTCTTGATGATGACAGCTTTGTAGTAGAGGCTAAAGTCTGGGATGGTGATGCCTCCCAATTTGGTTTTCTTCTTCAATATTACTTTGGCTATTGGGGGTCTTTTGTGGTTCCATACAAATTTTAGGATAATTTATTCTAGTTTTGAGAAGAATGCTGGTGCAATTTTGATATGGATGGCATTGAATGTGTAGATTGCTTTGGGTAGTAATGACATTTTAACTATATTTATTTTTCCAATCCATGAGCATGGAATGTTTTTCCATTTCTTTGTGTCTTCTTCAGTTTCCTTCATAAGTTTTCTATAGTTTTCACCGTACAGATCTCTGAGGGGCATTTTAAACAGAGGGCTTTTGGTTTTAGGTTAGAGGAGATATAAATGTATTAACCTCTGATGGTCAAGTTCATTAAAGTTGTGCAGTCGGGAAAGTTACATTTTCCCAGGTTGGTGATTTGGAATCCCTGGTGTCCACAAAGGCAGGCTAGGGAATTCATGTTAAAGACGGTGATGGCATTTTCTTCTATCTATGTTTTAAAATAAGTGTGGATTCCCATATTTCACCATGGAAGATAGAACCATGGAGAGGTTCACAGTGTTTGCAGAGGGAATGAGCCTACAGCAGGTAGAGACCCACTGAGTGCACTCATGTGCTGCCTGTGGTCAAGCACTGTTACCAACAATAGCCAGCAATCTGGGGGGCCTGGTCAGTTGCACAGGTTTACATGGTTTTATTTTCTTTCTTATGGTAATGTATTGCTTACATTATATACATAAGAGCCATTGACTGAAGATGTGCAGCTGCTGATTGAAATGTAGCAAATTAATAATGAGTTTAAAATTGGTTCTTCTGTAAACTACCTCAGGATGATCTTCACCAAATTTATTAAGTCATATTTTCCTAATAGAAATTTTACTTCTTGAAAACTAATGTTAAAAATAGGAGATGGAGGGGCGCCCGGGTGGCTTAGTCGGTTAAGCGTCCGACTTTCGCTCAGGTCATGACCTCGCGGTTTGTGGGTTCGAGCCCCGCTTCGGGCTCTGTGCTGACTGCCAGCTCAGAGCCTGGAGCCTGTTTCAAAGTCTGTCACTCCCTCTCTCTCTGACCCTCCCCTGCTCATGCTGTCTCTCTCTCTCCTAGAAATAAATAAAATATTAAAAAAAAAAAATAGGAGATGGGGCGCCTGGCTGGCTCAGTTGGTAGAGTAGGTGACTCTTGATCTCGGAGTTGTGAGTCCAAGCCCCATGTTGGGCCAAGAGCTTACTTAAAAAACAAAAACAAAAATAAAAAATGAAATAAAGTATTGATTTTTGTCTAATTTGACATTTCAATTTTGGGGCATTAAGGCTCTTCACTGTTTTCAGAGAAGTACCTGAAAATAGAAGCCTGAAATCTTAACCTTTATGGTATCATTTAAAAGCAAAATAAGACAAAATATTGGCAAATAGAATCCAAAAATATATTTTATTTTTTTTAAACTTTTGTCAGACTCCTATAAGCCTTTTTGAAAAAGATGTTTATTTTATTTTTGAGAAAGAGAGAGAGAAGGGGAGAGGCAGGGAAAGAGGAGGACAGAGGATTCAAAGTGGGCTCCATATTGACAGCAGAGAGCCCAATGCGGGACTCGAACTCATGAACTGTGCAATCATGACTTGAGCCGAAGTAAGATGCTTAACCAACTGAGCCACCCTGGCGACCCCTACAATATTTTAAAAGAATTATACACTACATTGAAGTAGGATTTATCCCAAGTTTATAAGACTGGTTTAACATAAAAAAATAAATTAATGTAACCAATCACACAAATAGTCACATGATCATATCAATAGATGCAGAAAAAGCATTTGACCAAATCTAATACCTGTTCATGATAAAAACTGACAGAAAGCTGAAAGTAGAGGGGAACTTCCTCAGCTTGATACAGAACGTGTACAAAAAACCTCGTGCTAATATCATACTTCATGGTGAGAAATCTGAAGCTTTCCCACAAAGATAACCTATAAGGCAAGGATATTCCCTTTTACCCTTCCTTTTCAACATCATCCTGGAAGTTCTCAGTAATGCAGTAAGACTAAAAATGAAATAAAAGCATGAAAACTGGGAAGGGTGATAAAACACTCTCTTTGTTTATAGATGACATCATCACCTATTTAAAAAATCTGAAAGAATTAACAAAAAACTACTGGAACTAATAAGCAGTTATAGTGAGGTTACAGGATACAAGGTTAACACATGAAAATTCATCACTTTTCTAAATACCAGCAATGAGCAACTGGAATTTGAAATTAAAAACTCAATACCATTTATATCAGCACCCCAGAAATTAAATACTTGGGTATAACTCTAAGTAAATACGTACGAGATTTATATGAGGGAAATTACAAAGCTCTGATGAATGAAATCAAAGAATTAAAAATGGAGAGGCATTCCATGTTTCTAGGTAAGAAGAATCAATATTGTCAAGATGTCCGTTTTTCCCAACTTGACTTATAGATTTAGTGTAATCCTAATTAAAATTCCAGTAGGCGATTTTGTGGAGAGTGACAGACTGTTTCTGAAGTTTATATGGAGAGACAAAACAACCAGAATAGCCAAGACAACTTCAATATAATGAAGGAGAGGAGCAAAGTTTGAGGACTAACACTACCCAACTCCCAGCCTACCCTGTAATCAAGACAGTGTGGTATTTGATGAAGAATGGGCCAACAGATGCATGAAACGGAACAGAGAAAACTAGGCTCAGATTAATATAGTCAAACGATCTTTGATGAAGGAGCAGAGGCAGTACGATGGAGCGTAGATAGTTTTTTCAACAAATGGTGTTGGAATAGCTGGACATCTACGTGGAAAAAAAAAAAAGAAAAAAGGAATTGAGGCACAAATCTTATGCCCTATACAAAAATTAACTCAAAATGGATCACAGACCAAAACATTAAATTCAAAACTTCGAAGCCCTAAGAAGATAACCCAGATGTCATCGGGAATGGCGATGACTTTTTTAGACACAGCAGCAGAGGCATGATCCAGGAAGGAAGTAATTGGTAAGATGGACTTTATTCAAGCATAAAACTGCTTTGAGAAAGATAATGTCAAGAGTATGAGAAGACACGCCCCAGGCTGGAAGAAAATATTCCACTTCTGACAAAGGATTATTGTCCAAAATACTCAAAGATCTCTTAAAACTCGGCAATAAGAAAACAAAGAACCCAATTAAAAAATGGGTCAAAGACCTTAACAGACACCCCACCAAAGAAGAGATACAGATGGCAAATGTGAAAAATGCTCCCCATCATATGTCCTCAGGGAAACGCAAGTGAAAACTGCAATGAGACACCACTACACACCTGTTAGAATGCTCCAAATGCAGAACACAGACACCATCAAGGGCTAGCAAGGATGTGGAGCAGTATGGACTCTTCATTCACTGCTGGTGGGAATGCAGAACAGAAGACAGTCTGGCAGATTCTCACCAAACTAAACCTATGGTGCAGCTGTCATGCTTCTTGGTATTTACACAAAAGAGTTGAAAACGTATCTACCCAAGAACCTGCACAGAGATGTCTACAATAACTTTACTCATAATTGTAAAGATTGGGAAACAACCAGGATATCCTTCGGTAGGTGAATGGGGTAAAGTATGGAACACGTAGATGGTGGAATGTTTCACAGTGTTCTAAAGAAATGAGCTGTCAGGCCTTGAAAACACATGGAGGAACCGGAAATGTTTATTGCTAAGTGGAAGAAGCCAGTCTGAAAAGGCTACGTGCTACGTGCTGTCTAACATTTTGGACAAGACAAAAAGATACAGATAGTGGAAAGATCAGTGGTTGCCACGGGTACTTGGGGGGGCGGGGGGATGAGAACAGAGTATCTCAAGGGCACTGAAAATACTCTGGACGATACCCTCATAGTGTCTACATGTCATTCTACATTTGTCTCAACCCATAAAGTGAAGAACACCAAGAATGAACCCTAATGTAAGCTGCGGGCTTTGGGCGATTGTGATGTGCCAGTGTCCGTTGGTCAGTTGTGACCAGTGTCCCGCCCTGTGGTGCTGCTGATGATGAGGGGTGGCCACGCACGTGTGAGGACAGGGGTACACGAAGAGTTTGTGTGCCTTCCCCGCAGCTTTGCTGTTTGTCTTAAATTACTCTCAAAGAAAAGACAATAAAAAATGAAACAATAAGACTAACCGTTGAGGGGCGCCTGGGTGGCTTAGTCGGTTAAGCATCTGACTTTCGCTTAGGTCATGATCTCGTGGTTCGTGGGTTCGGGCCCCGCGTCGGGCTCTGTGCTGACTGCCAGCTCGGAGCCTGGAGCCTGTTTCAGTCTGTGACTCCCTCTCTGACCCTCCCCAGTTCACGCCGTCTCTCTCTCTCTCCTAGAAATAAATAAAACATTAAAAAAAAAAAAAACTAACCGTTGAATTTTACATTAAAAAAACAAGAATCCTCAAAAATATCATATAGCCATTTTTGTAGGTTTTTTATTCTTATATGTCATTTTAATTTAAAATCTACATTTTAGAGAACGTTTTGTTCCTAAACTGTATTCTTTTATTGGCCAATTGTACCTTTTTTCTTATATAATTAATTCATTAAGAATTTATTTTACATAAATGGAATAGCTGGCATTATTTGTTACATAGGAAAATTACTTAAAAAAATTTTTTTAATGTTTATTTATTTTTGAGAGAGAGAGAGATCAAGAACAGAGGAAGGGCAGAGAGAGAGAGGGAGACACAGAATCCAAAGCAGGCTCCAGGCTCCGAGCTGTCGGCACAGAGCCCGATGTGGGGCTCAAACCTACAAACTGTCAGATGCTTAACCAACTGAGTCACCCAGGTGCCCTGGAAAATTACTTTCATTTAACTTTTTATTTGGAAAGATTTGAGTTACAGAAAAGTTGAGATTTCCTGTATGTCCTTCACCCCAGCCACTCCCAAATGTGAGCATCTGCAATAACCACGGTTCAGTTATCTGACCCAGAAAATTAGCACTGATGCAATCCTAGGAACTAATCTCTAGACCTTATTAGGATGTCACTAGTTCTTCCCCTAATATTCTAGTTCTGGCCCAAGAATCTATGTAACATGTAGTTCTCTTTAGTAATCTCTCTCTCTCTTTCTAAATACTTAATTATTTTTGAGATAGAGAGAGTGACGATGTGAGCGGGGAAAGGCAGAGAGCAAGGGAGACACAGAATTCGAAGCAGGCTCTAGGCTCTGAGCTGTCATCACAGAGCCCGTCGCAGGGTTCAAACTCACGAACTACAAGGTCACAATTTGAGCTGATGACAGACGCTTACCTGACTGAGCCACCCAGGTGCCCCTCTTTCATAGTTCTGAGACAATTAATAATTTCTCTCGGGAGAAACCTGATCTGTGACAGTGCCTCATTTTGGACGAGAGCTGCCCTGGGTCTGTCTGTGGTTTCCTCATGGGCATTTTGGGCAGGAATCCCACACTGTTGTGTCGTGGGTTTCAAGCCATCACTGTGTCCTGACACTGGTGGTGTGGACGTTGGTCACTTGGTCGAGGTGGTGTCTGCCAGATCTCTCTGCTGAAGAGACATTATTAAACATCTCATGGAGAGATAGTTTAGAGACCGTGCAAATCCCTGTTTCTCATCAGATTTTTTTTTTTTTTACAAATAGTTTATTGTCAAATTAGTTTCCACATAACACCAAGTGCTCATCCCCACAAGTGCCCTCCTCCATGCCCACCCCTCCTCCCCCCACATCCATCAGTCCTCAGTTTTTGTCAGCATTCAAGAGTCTCTCATGGTTTGCCTCTCTCCCTTTCCCCCACCATTTCCCCCTTCTTCTCCCCCTTGTTCCTCAGTAAGTTCCTCCTAATCCTCCTATACGTGCAAACATATGATATTTGTCCTTCTCTGCCTGACTTATTTCGCTCAGCATAACACCCTCAAGGTCCATCCATGTTGCTACACATGGCCAGATTTCATTGTTTCTCATTGCCATGTAGTATTCCATGGTATAGATAAACCACATCTTCTTGATCCATTGGTCCATTGATCTCATCAGATTTTTTAACAGACAATGTATCTTAGGACAGTTTCAGGTTCAGGAAAATTACTTTAAAAATAAACTTTATATTAAAGTTGTTTCATGTATACCTAGTTCAAAGACAATTTGTGACCTTAAAAATCCCTCTTAATCATATCATGTAAAACCTATGAAATCATTTCACTGATTCCTAAGGGGGTTCATAAAAGTATGTATTTCTGTGAAGGGTTTGAGAATTAGATGCATTTGGAGATGCTGGGACACCAAGCTTGAGCCAGGATTAATCCTGGACCGGGAGTGGGTCACCTCTTGCATTGTGACGGCAGCGGCTCAGAGCTGAAGAATGCGGCTTCCCAGATAGGGTGTGGATGAAGTGCACTGAGGCCAGAATTGGCTTGTTCTCTGTTTCTCGGGCAGCCACTTGGTGCCAGTCGCTGCTCCAGGCCAGGGGGTACAGAGATGAAAACAGCCTACGCCTCCACCTCTCTCTCTTGGTTGCAGGGTCCCTCTGTTTGGGCTGATGGGGGGTGGGGAGCTCCAGAGCGGCTGTGACATCACCCACCATCTCCTGGGAGGGCCCTCCTGCTGTTCCCGTACCACCAGGACCCCCACCAGCAAGAAGAAGGAGTTTCCAGTGGACTTGCCTCCATTGGCAGCCTGGGCGAGAGTTGGTTGCCCTGGAGTGTTTGTTTGATCTCTTGTTCTCTCTGAATTGTGCAAACCAGAAGTCCATTGATGTTAGCTTTGGGTGTACACAGTCATGCAGCTTTCCCTGTCTCTGAGGAAATGTTTTGAGTTGATTCGGAAGAGTAATCAACTTACAAACCAAAGTACCTTGGGTCATGATGGCGGAAGACTGACCCAACATCATAGGACCTTTCTGCAGTTCTTAGGGACAGTTTAAAATCTATTACGTGGAAGTTTGTTTTTTTTTTTAATTTTTTTTTTTTTTGTAGGAGAGAGAGAGAGTGTGAGGGGAGGGTCAGAGAGAGAGGGAGTCACAGACTGAAACAGGCTCCAGGCTCTGAGCTGGCAGTCAGCACAGAGCCCGACGCGGGGCTCGAACCCACGAACCGAGAGATCATGACCCAAGCGAAAGTCGGACGCTTAACTGACTAAGCCACCCAGGCGCCCCTATTACGTGGAAGTTTTAAAAGTACTGAGATTTAGTTTTTTATAAGCCACAACAATTTACTGAGAATGCCAGTGCAGTATTCCACTGACTTCTGTGCCTTGCCAAGCTCCCAGGTCCCCACATGAGCTCAGGTCATTCGACTTCCGACGATTTGGGGGAGAAGGGCAAGTAGTTACTGATGCATCATCAGTGTTGCCCTGAGGTCATCTGGGTTTTTAAGGCTGCTGTTCCTGCTTTCACTTATAAAATGTTCTTCACTTAGCTTCATGGAAATTAATTTTATTTGTCATGAGCTCTTTTGTTAACCTCGTAGGGTGCCATATTGCATACTCGCTCCAGCATTGTACTGTCTTCTCCATAAGTGTGTCTCAAGTCCTGTATGGATTGTATTTCGGAGTGAATCATCTGTATCTCTCTTGCTAAAACAAATGTATGTATAATCCCCACTCCCATCTCCCCCCACCCCCACCAATTTGCTTTAGAGAGGCACTACTTTGGCGATGTGCTGCTTGGGAATCTGTATTTTTGGGTAACTGACAATGTACTGTTCAAAGCAAATTAACATAACTCCTGTGCTATGTTAGATTTATTTATATACCATTATTTTGTAATATAAAATTATAGAAGATGATAAGTAATCCATATGGTGCTGAGAAAGAAGCTCACTGCATCCTGTTTATTTTGAAATGTTTCTTGGGTGTCTCTAGCTTTTGTGTTAGTAGACCATGGAGATGTGGGGGATTAGGTAGGCTGCCTCCCTCGAGAGTCTAAAGACAAACGATCTGAGAGTATTGTGCAGAGGAAAGGAGGAAGCTACAAAAATCAGGAACAGCTTAGAGAACTTGACCCTTTTCCTCCAAATTATACCAAAATTATGAGCCAGTTGGGGTTAACAAGCAATCTCTTTAAAATCCAATTATTCCATGTATTATTGACAAGTCCCTAAGAGATCTGGAAGCCAGGTTCGATTATATTTTAATGGGAAGACCTGAAGTCAGATTGCTTTCCTCCCAGTAACAGAAGAGGTTCTAACTCCAGGAAGTAGAATTCTGATCTGGGAGTGGATCATATGTTATCTAACCCAGCCTGTCTGGACACTACAGTTGAAAGAAGGCAGGCACTATCAGAGCTGATCACCTGAGAGTAGAGGAAATGGAAAGATACCCAACAAAAGAGAGTGAGGAAAATGCCACAGACATTTTAATATAATTCACACATCTTTCTAGAATAGGCCCAATAACCAAGAAAGGGAAAAAAGACTCCCTTTCACTTATTCGTCGAGTATTTATTGAGTGCTTATCATATAGCACTGTTGTGCTTTGGATAAATCACTCAACAAGCAGACAGATGTCCCTGCCCTTCTGGAACTTATATTCTTTAAGTGGCCTTCAGGTTCTCATCCTCTGCTTGTAAGACCTAAAACAGGAAGTAAAGAGACAGGTGTATAGTGGGTAAGAGCATCCATCCAAGTACCGGGTCCTCTGGGTTTTTCTTGTTTGCCGCTTCCTAGCCATGTGATCATGAGCAAATTCCTTAAATCTTGCTTTGCATCATCCTTACTCCCTCACTTTCTTTATCTGAAAAATGTAATCTTATAGGAATGTGATAATTGCCTAAAATAATCCATGAAAAGTCTTTACAGTGGTGCCTGGCACAGACTTAATGCTCAACAAATGCTTCACGCTATTATTCATTCAATATCCTCTGTTCAGCATACTTACCAGCCCATTCACACACACCAGTCTCCCTTCCAGAGTCTGGGGATGCAACCGGAACTTGAGGCCAACATTCTAGAAGGTAGTTTATTTACATTATGGGTCAAATTGGCTCTCATGAGCTAGTCTGTGAAATAAAATACCATGTTTACATAAATATTGTCTCTATGGGAAACTCCCTTATGAATTTTCAACAACTGATTTGTGAAAGAACATCTTGGACCATACTTGGGACATGTCTAAAGTTTTCTAAGTGTGAGTATGTGAATGTGTGTGTGTTTAAGTGTATATGTGCTCTATTCAGTGGTGAAAGTTTTCAATATGAGCCCCAAATAAGATTTCAAGAGGGATACATTTACCTACTTGTTTTAAAAAGTCATATTTTCAGCATAGTTGGGAGTGAGGAGGACAAACAGACAAACAAACAAAAAACTAACAGACTTTAACTTCTACTCCTGAGATGGAAATTGTTACAACATTAAAAATTTTAAAAATAGGGGTGCCCGGGTGGCTCAGTCAGTGAAGCGTCCAACTTCAGCCAGGCCATGATCTCGTGGTTCATTGAATTTGAGCCCCACCTCGGGCTCTGAGCTGACAGCTGGAAGCCCAGAGCCTGCTTCAGATTCTGTGTCTCCCTCTCTCTCTGCCACCCCCCCCAAAAAATGAATAAACATTTAAAAAATTAAAAATAAAAAACCCTAAGAACATAAAGTAGTAGGAAATACCTAATGTGTTTTTGAGACAAATATTTTAGCAAACCAAATATTATAAGCCAGTTGTAATATTTTTATAATGTTTATACTTTTATATTTGTCCATAACTAAGTCTAGATACTAAAAAAATATTCAGTTAAAAATAAGTACTAAATTGGGCACCTGGGTGGCTCAGTCGGTTAAGAGTCTGACTTCGGCTCAGGTCATGATCTCATGGTTCATGGGTTTGAGCCCCATGTTGAGCTCTGTGTTGACAGCTAGCTCAGAGCCTGGAGCCTGTTTTGGATTCTGTATCTCCCTCTCTCTGACCCTCCCCTGCTCACTCTGTCTCTGTCTCTCTCTCAGAAATAAATAAAACATTAAAAAATTAAAAAATAATACGTGCTAAAATATGTTCAAATTGTACAAAGAACCACTAGAGGTTATGCACACTGAACTCTCTTTGGACAGAGCTTTTGCTAGAAAGAGCAGGCAAATTTCTGTTCTTATGTTAGAATACAGAAAGTATATTTCCATGCTTAAAATCCCCATGCATTTCTTCCATATAGCCAATATAAACCACTTGGAGTGAGCTTACTCTTTAGAGCCAAATTTCTCTCTCTGGTTTTATTGCTTAGGTAGATTGAGAACTGCTTAGCATTTTCATTACCTTAACCCTTATGATTTAAAGTGCTCAGTCAGTTGAGAGTCTGACTCTTTATTTCACCTCAGGTCATGATCTCACGGTTGGTGAGTTTGAGCCCCAAATTGGATTTTGCACTGACAGTGTGGAACCTGCTTGGGATTCTCTCTCTCTCTCTCTCTCTCTCTCTCTCTCTCTCCTACTTTCTCCTCTTCCCCTGCTTGTGTGCTCTTTCTCTCTCAAAATAATAAATAAATTTTAGTTTTTTGTTTTTTTAATGTTTTATTTATTTCTTAGAGAGAGACAGCATGAGCAGGGGAGGGTCAGAGAGAGAGGGAGACACAGAATCTGAAACAGGCTCCAGGCTGTGAGCTAGCTGTCAGCACAGAACCCGACATGGGGCTTGAACCCACAAACTGTGAGATCATGACCTGGGCTGAAGTCAGATGCTTAACCAACTGAGCCACCCAGATACCCCAAATTTTAAAAAGTTTTAAAATAAATATAATTTAATTTCGTGCTTTTAAATTAAATGGGATCTATTTTTAATACCTATAGTCATGTTTGTTGCTTTGCTGTGAACAAGGATTTTACACTGCATGTTAAATATGAAAACCTGTACTAGGTTGTCTGGCTTGAGCTCTGTTTTGTATCTTCTGGCTCATTAATATATCCTTATATTTATTAACATTTATTAAGCATTGAGCATACAAAAGCAAAAAGCCATGATCTCTACCCTTAAGGAGCTTCCGGACATGGGAAGCACATGGTAATCCCAATGGAATAATCTACTCTAATACGGTTAGCCCAGGGTGCTCTGGGAGCACCAGGTTTGGAGGGACAGGGTACAGTGTTTTAGAGAAACAGTTCCTGACTGAATCCTGGAAAGAAGTAGAAATAATCTTAACAGAGAAAAAGAACTACATGTATGAAGGTCCTGGGGGTCAAAGAAAACATGGTCTCTTCAAGAACTAATGCCATGGCTTTAAAATCTAAGGGTAACTGAATAGTAGATGAGGTGGAGGCAGGAAGCAGGGGTCAAGCCTTCCCAAAAGCTCCCTGTCTCTCTCCTTCTGGGCCTCCACTTACACGTTGCTTAGACCATCTGACAGTAGCCCACAGCTCTTGGGCGTACTGTTCCAGACTCTCCCCCATCTTTGTATTTCACTTGAGATCATTACTCTTGGCCAATCTTCAAACTTAATGATTTTCCCACTTTGTTGAGTTCATTCTGCCAATAGGCCCATGACATGTATTCTTTATTTCTGATGCTTTTTTGTTTGTTTGTTTGTTTGTTTTTATTTCTAGCCTTTCTATTTGACTGTCCTCATGACTTATTATGGGAGTAGGAACAGACTTCCTATGGCTTCCTCAGGGTCAGATGCCTTTGTATGTTTGAGCTGATTGTTAAATTTTTAGAAATGTGTGAGTCATTTGACATCATGTTGGTAGTTTGATTTTTTTTTAATATTTTATTTATTTTTGAGAGAGAGTGTGAGTAGGGGAGGAGGCAGAGAGAGAGGGGGCCAGAGGATCCAAAGTGGGTTCTGTGCTGACAGCAGTGAGCCTGATGTGGGGCTCGAATTCATGAACCATGAGGTCATGACCTGAGCTGAAGTTGGATGCTCAGCCAACTGAGCCACCCAGGTGCCCCCATGTTGGTAGTTTTATTTTTTTTAAATTACTTTTTAATTTTTTTACGTTTATTTATTTTTGAGAGAGACAGAGCATGAGCGGAGGAGAGGCAGAGACAGGGGGTTAAATTACTTTTTAATTTTTTTACGTTTATTTATTTTTGAGAGAGACAGAGCATGAGCGGAGGAGAGGCAGAGACAGGGGGAGACATAGAATCCAAAGCAGGCTCCAGGCTCTGAGCTGTCAGCACAGAGCACAACGCAGGGCTTGAACCCACGGACTGTGAGATCATGACTTGAGCAAAGTCGGACGCTTAATCAGTTGAGCCACCCAGGCGCCCCCCATGTTGGTAGTTTTAAACCGGCCATGGCAGAAGATTTCACATCACAGAAATAGGCAGACATCATGAAACAAGACCTCGTATCTCTCCCCGCTCCCCTGCCCCCCTTCCCCCGAGAGCTGCATTTTGTACATTTATCATCACACCACGGATGGATTTGCTTCTACCCCTCCCTCAGGAACTATCTATTCCTTAATTCCAGTGCACAAGGTTTCCACCCATCTTCTAGAGGGAGGAAGACAGCTTTTGCTTCCCAGCTTCCCTCAGGGTCTTTCCCTGAGTTTTCTTACTCCTTGTCCAGAAGCTTGAGGCTTTTGCTTTGTTTTAAAAAAAAAAAAAAGAGTCTAGTTAGGAGGCAGGGTTCTGTGTCTGTGCCCCAGCTGGAAGGTCACAGGGGGAGCTCAGTGGTCTCCTCTTCTGCCCCCGTCTTTCTCGTGAACATCCCATGCAAGGAAACCTGTGGAGAGGTGCTTGAGAATGAATGAAATCCCTTTTACCCTTTTGTATCTTAAACCCCTGGGGATTCTAGACTGCCCCACTCTAAGAGTCTATTAAAATTTTTGCCTGCTTTCCTCTTACCTACATTTATTGTGGCCATTGCTCTTTCCCAGGCTCTGCCAAAGATAAAACAGCTCAGAAGTTTCTGTCTCTACTCCAAGGGGCACATGGCCTTTTGGAATTGAGTCCACATTTTATCTTACAACCTCAGCTTTGGTTGCTAAAAGAAAAATTATGGTTTTGTTGATTGTCTAACTTTTTTCTCATCGTTAGGGTAGATCTGGAAGAGTGTTTCTCTTGAATCATGTAAAAATGTCTGGAGTTTATCCTGAGCACAGTTGAAGGATTTTACGCAGGGAGAGACAGTTCTGTGATGTCAACCTTTTGAATCCGGTGATGTTTGTCTCACACTTGCTCAGCCAGAATGGCCTCCTGATTGCTTCCTGCTCAGCATTTCCTGTCCTTCGTTTTGTACCTTGTTTCATAGATTGTGCTCGCTAGTCATTTTTCTTGCACTATGAGACGACTTCCATTTCGTTAAGTCGTTCCTCTGGTGTGTATTTCTATTTGTTTTTAGATATATTAATTAACCAAGTGCGTGATATCAGTAAAGATTTTGCCAGTCCTTTCGTCTCCACTGTTTTAGAACCTAAGCAAGAATTCAGGGCGGATGTTTGCTTTGGCTGCTGTCCTAGGGCAGCAAGAGTGAGGAAAGGAAGGTGAGGCATGGAAAAATGGAGAACAATGTAAGACGATGTGTTATCATTCCAGAGACTGCTTCGTAATAAACCACAGACACACAGCCATACAGCTGCTTCTGGACAAACCTGTTACAAAGAAACTGCCTCCCCATAGCCCACTGGGGGGAGGAAAAGAGAGCAAGTTTTATCTGCCCAGGTTCTATCTCATGTCTTCCGTGGGTCCAGAATTTTCCCCATGGGAGATAATTCACCTGCACTTTGGACTAAATTAACCAGTCCTTTTCACAGTTGCTTCAGAAGCCAGATCCTAAATTCTAGGGTTGGGCATGGCATTTGACCCCCAGGGGCAGGAGGAGCCCATGACCTGAGCTGTGGCCAGTGTACCTCAGAGGCGGACCAAGATGGCCACCAAGGCACCAGTGGGCTCAAAGGCAGCAGTGAGGGACTGAGAGTCCAGGAGAGGGCGGCACCGAGAGATGGACGCTGAAACCCCTGTCAGGGATGATGACATTACGCAGCATCAGCCTTTCGGCCAGCCTTTGAGAGACTTCATTATGTGCGTTCCCAGTGCCCTACTGCATCTTCTCTTCTGGACCCATCCATTACCTTTCACTGACTACTCATTCCTGCAGACGTGCCTTTGGTTAGGTGTCTTTCATTTTCTTTTCTTTGCTTCTCTTCCTGGAATCTCTACCTTGGCTTCTTGTCCTTTCCAGGCAAGCCTGGGTGCTGTCCTCTCTGGATGCCTGAGCCTCTTCCTCAGGACAAGGTCTGTGACACCACACCCAGAGACAGAGACAGCTACTCCCTTCCTCCGAGGCCCTACAGCAGTCAGTAGCTATTTCTATTTTTCATATTCCTTCACTTTTTCTTCATTAATTTGCAGGCTTACTGAAAAAAGGTATCATGTCTCCTGTGGAAACAACAAGTTATCATAAGGAAAGAACAGTGGCTAGCGAGCCGAAGCTCGGGTTTATGTCACCTGGCAACACGGGGTTTTGGACAGGCTTAAGTAAGCTCTTTGAGCCTTAATTTCCTTATCCGTGAAATGGGAATTAAAGGCCATACAAAATAATCATGAGGATCAAATCAGACCCTAGGTATGAAAACTGGGGGAGGGGAAAACTCTGCACTATATAAATACGGCGTTATTATGAGATCGGCTGCCTTACAGTCATGGCGTCATGGAATCCCGGTGCTTGTTAGGCAGCTGGGACCTGGTGGACTCTGACACAGGACTGCGGTTTTATAATGAAAGAGTCTGCAGCAGAGAGACCATATGGACTGTAACTATTAGGTCAGCACTATTAAGATAGTATTCTTGTCTTCCGTGTTGCAGAGGGGGAAACTGAGGCTCCGAGAGGTTATGTTACTCCCCACGGTCACCACTGTCACTTAGCTAATGCATAGTGGCAGGGTGGATCTAGGGATGCGGGGCTGTCTAACGCCAGAGTCCATACCGCAGTGCCTCCCCAAGGGTCCCCCGCTGGCCAGCATCTGAGCTGGGACTGGTCCCCAGGACCCCAGAGTCCTGAGCTGTGAAGCTCCCTGGTGGTTCCTGATTCCCACCTGTGAGTGACAGTGGGGCATCTAAAAGTCAGATTCTCTGCTAGGGGATCTTCAGACTGATGTGCGTAGAAAACCCCCCCCCTCCCCCACCTCACCTGTTACAACAAGACTAAATGAGCTTCTGAGAAGATTTATTAATTACCAATAGAGCATATGGTGCATAGTGGGTAAGAACAGGCAGTCTCTGAAACCTTCTGCCTGGGTTCTAATCCCAGCCCCACCGCCGAACAGGCTGTCACTCCTCTCTCAGTGACTCAGCCTCCCCATCCGTAAAAGGAGGGGAGAACGGATCCCCCCAACTCCACCCCGCCTTGGGTTGTTCGGAAACTGAAAGGAGCTTTGAGTCTGCTGCTGCAATTTATGTTTTTGTTAAAGAAAATAATTCTTTCGTGGGTCTGATTTCTCAATTCCAATTCAATACTATGTCATCATTAACTAAGAAATCAATCAAAGGAAAAGAAAAACGCAACATTGCAGGATTCCCTTGAGCCCTAGCTGGCCTCTGCTGCAGGGATGGCTGAGCCTTCCATTTTCTCAGGAGAGCCTCAGTTGTAGGCTGCTTTTTGTGGGGTTTTGTTCTGAGGCAGACCTTCTCATCGGGCTTCGGGAGGGCGGTGTATGTGCTGGTCAGAGAGCCCGCGGGCAGCCCCGGGAATCGCTGGCCTCACCCTGGCAGGCAAGACACGTGCATTGCACACCGGGCGCCTTGGGCACCAGGCTTCTGTGCTCTTTTTGCTCTGGTGCTCCACAAAAGATTGCGATCTAGAATCAGTCGAACATAATGAATGGACTCCTTTGTGGAATTCCACGTTGTTTTTAACACTTCTTTGGTAATTTTGAACAAAATAACTTCGGAGGTGATTACACAAGGAACAATGCCGTTAGTCCCTTTTAGAGTGTTTTCCTTTGTTTAGTTGAACATGTACATTTAGGGGGCGAAGCATTGTTCTTGATGTTCATGCATTGTTTTTGACGTGCATAACATGCGGACCGCTGGCGGTGGAAATTTAACAGATTTAAAGAGCAGGTTTGGCTTTCTGATAATATCCTGATGATATACAGTGCTTTTCTGGTCTTTTGTTTTTTGGAAATTAATTGGTTAAAAAATTGTTACTCTCCTTGAAATGTTTGTGTGGGTGTGTGTGTATGAGCATGAGCGGAACCATTTTCTCCTTATCATCCATGAAAAGTATGCAACAGTTTAAAAAGCAGGTATTTTAAAGTTTATTTATTTTGAGAGAGAGAGAGAGAATATCTGAAGCAGACTCCATACTGTCAGGAGCCCGACATAGGGCTCGAACCCACGAACCGTGAAATCATGACCTAAGCTGAAATCCAGAGTTGGACGCTTAACTGACGGAGCACCCCATAAACAGTGGGTATTTAAAAAATTTTTTTAATATTTATTTATTTTTGAGAGACACAGAGAGACAGATCATGAGCAGCGGAGGGGCAGAGAGAGAGGGAGACACAGAATGGGAAGCAGGCTCCAGGCTCTGAGCTGTCAGCACAGAGCCCGCTGCGGGGCTCGAGCCCACGGACTGCGAGATCGTGACCTGAACCGAGTTGGACGCTCAACCGACTGAGCCACCCAGGTGCCCCAACAGTGGGTATTTTAAAGGCATTTTGTAGAAATATAGAAAAGCAGCATTCAAGTGACTTTCAAGTCACTCTCTTGCAGTAAATGCAAATTTTTGTGTTTATATGCTAGACGGAAGAGAAAGTAGACCTCCAGCTCGCTGCCACATTGGTGACTCCAGCTGCCAAGTGGCTGCTGCGCGGAGCTCTCCCAGCGTCTGCAAGTGTGGGCATGGGGGCAAGGATGGGCACTGAAGATGCCAAACGTGCGGCTCGCACGGGCTGCTTTCCTGCCCGCGAGGGCTACTCACCTGCCCCTTCCTCACCTTCCCCTTCTTTGCCTGGGACTCCCCTCACTTTTACAGTATTTCCTTCTCTCCTGTGATGGTCCAGTTGCTTTGCCTTGGCTCTTTATTTATAGATTAACCACGTGTGGCCAGATTTCATACGCATACAGTGAGATGGTGTGCCCTGGGTGTGGCATTTTATTAGAATCCGTACTATTAGAGTGTATTATCCAAAATCTGAGACCGCTAATTATGAAACAGGGAATTTTAATCAACCGTCCAGTGGCCAGGAAACTCTGTGTTCTTTAAAAAGAAAAAAGTTACAGGACATGTGAACATTAAATTATCTTAATATTGAAGTTTCTTTTATAAGCCAGATGAGCGTTTAGGAAGAAGACAGGCAAAACTGTGGTTGGCCATAATTTATTGTTCTTTCTGGACTCGGTTATAAAAAAAAAAAAAGTCTTATATTCAGCTTAATTCTTTACCATCATAGAAAAGTTTAATGAATAGGAGAAGAAAATAAAAAAAAAATTTAATGTTTACTTATTTTTGAGAGAGAGAGAGAAAGAAGAGAGAGACACAGAATTCAAAGTAGCTCCAGGCTCTGAGCTGTCAGCACAGAGCACGACGTGGGGCTCGAACCCACGAACCACAGGATTATGACCTGAGCCCAAGTCAGACGCTAAACCGACTGAGCCAAACAGACGCCCTTAGGAGAAGAAATTTTTATCACTGCCCCAAGTCTCAGTCTATACTCTGCACATAACATCTGTATGTATGTCTAGATTAATACTGCTAGTTTTCCATTGCAAAAAAAGGCTCTTTGAGGAGTCAGATGATTAAAACTTTATATTTTCAATTCCTAAAATATCTCAGATAGCAGTTAAATTCATGATGGCTTATAGCCAAGATATAAGTTGGGCTGTGTTGTAAAGAGTTCATCATACTATGACTGGAGACGATTTTTACACCTGTCTCAGCAGTGCTTCTTGAGGCTGAGGCTTTAAGAAAAAGATCCGAGGAGGCTGGCAATTTCGGGCAGATGTGTATCCATACCTCCGGCATCACTGGTTGTAATTTAACTAGAGCGATGCTGCAACCATCTGGGTCGCCAAACGGCTGAGGTCTGCTCTTGCCCGCGATTGTAAGTGTGGAGGGGATCTGCTTGAATTCATAGACGCTGGATTTATAAAAAGACGACATGTCAAGCTGTAACGATGGTGGCCTGCTGCTGGGATGTGCCTGTGGCCAACTTCCTGGGGCAGCTTCCCTCCGACATTCAAGTGTCGCGTTCAAGGGTGTCCCCGTGCCTGTGTGACATGGTGCTACGGGATTTTATGTCAGTTCCACCTTCGGGGGGAAGCCCCGGTTGCACAGATCACCTAATGTGCAGAAAGAAGGAACATTAAAATGAAAAGTACAGTCCCAGAAGCCCTTCCTACTGATATGTGGACCTTCCCATTTTTTCAGAGCGAGGAACCAAATTACAGCCTCACTGTCACATTCTCTTGCAATGTTGAAAGTTAACGGCTGATTTCTTGCTCGTGGAGAAAAGCTTACTAACCATTCTGGACCACTTGAGGACCAGTTCTGGAGCCCGCCGTCTTTCCTGATTTCTCTAAAACTGTTTGGCTGTGTACCTCCACAGCGAGAGCTATTAGAGTTTTTTGCTGATGCGCTTGGCACATCTCCAGCAAAATAGTCCATTAAAATTCAAATCCTTTCCCAATAATTGAGACAATCAATTTACATTAAACAAGGCACAATTATACTTTCATGTACAATTTAAATTCTATAGAAAATAATCAGTGTGCAATAAAGAGGGACACTTATTTTGATGCAAAGGGATGTTTTTATAGTCTGCATAAACAAATCTTTCATATTTTCAAAATAGTGCCCTCATTACATTTGGTGTAGGAGAACTCTATTGTGTGTTATTTTGATGTAGGGACAAGGGTGTATCCACGGCTGCATGTTTAATAAGCAATGTGACTTTCTCTCCGTGCCATTTAAATTGCAAGGGCTGAGATGGAATAAGGTAGGTACTTGTCTGCTGTTTGACATGAAATCTCTCTTGTAAAATGAGCAAACAAAGAGTGAGTGAGGTGAGTTGAGTGCGTTCGTTTGCTTTGGTTCCCACCTCAGTGAAATGGGCACCAGGCATTCGTCTGGACCTTTGCGCGGCAGACCAGGGGTCTTGGGCTCCGGCCTCCGGAAGTCGCTGGGAGGGATTCGGGGAGGACATAGGGGCCGGGGACGGAGTCACGGCCCCCTCCTGCCTGCAAACCGCCGCGAGTGCGCGCACCCGGCAGCCAGGCTCGGGAGCGCGCCCAGCCGTCCACAGCTCCCTGTGCAAGCGCGCAGCCAGGCGGGTGTCGTCGGCCCGGAAATCTAGAACACCGGAGAGGCGGCATTAGGAAGAATATAGTACAAATAATGACAAGATAGAAAACAAATCCTGTCAGAGCCCGAGAATATATTTGGCTTCCGCTTGCCGTGTCTGTCTGTTTCTATAAACGGTCCAGAATAGAAACCGGATGTTTAAAATCTCTCTCCCTTTCACATGCTCGCCTCCCCCTCCTGTCTTCCTTCCTCTTCAGTATTAGTAGACTTACTATTTTTATTAGTTTTTATTTATGTTCCCATTTTTCAATATTTGCCGTTTGTGTGGGTAACACATTAATTTTTAATGAAATATTTTCAGGCTCTTGGAATAGCTGAATCATAAAAGAAAACTTGAAATTGATATAGACGCTAAGGCAGCGTGTAAACTGAACGTTACAATTACTTTTCCCACTCACAAGTGGCAAACGGCTATTTTAAAAGGTGATGCGTGCCTAATTTAAATCTCTTATCTTTGCGTATCTTTGCGTCGGAGTCTGGTGTTTGTCTAATTTTTGTAGCACACGTACCTCAGATACCATCCTAGTTAACATGAAAGAAATATCAAAACAATATTGGTGCTCTCTACTAATTTTCATCTTATCTAGAAGCACATATTCTTGATAAGCCTCGCTGCTGTTAAAGAAATTCATTTGTAACTGAAATTGAATCCCGAGCTTAATTTTACACTGCGGTTCTGCGGCAGAACCCTAGATTTTAAAGAAGGCAACGTTTGTTTCTTTGAGCAGTTTATGTTCTCCAGCCAGGAACTGTTTGCATCCTTGTACTTGCAGAATTAAAATGAATCCTGGAAAATCTTTGAACCATTTTCTGTTACGTGCTATTCCCAGAACTGAAGCTTGTAGTCCACTTTGGAACTGTAAATTAGTAAGTATGGTTTCTCCCAAAAGCTTATTGTAGAAAGCATGGACATTGGAGATGTGGATCTTAGAGACTTTTTTCCCATTCTCAAATCATAAGGATACAAATGATCAATTGAATGTTGGTAACTTAAATCTTATTTGAATATATATAAACATATATATATATATATACATAAACACACATACACGTGTGTGCACACACATATTGGGTGCTTATTATATATAAGCTTGTATTTTTGTATTAGAATTATATATATCACTTTACATTTTATTCTTTGTAGTAAAAATTTCTAAATAAGATTACTTTTTTTAAAGTTTATTTTTATTTATTTTGAGAGAGAGAAAGTGGAGGAGGGGCACAGAGAGAGGAAGACAGAATCCTAAGCAGGCTTCATGCTATCAGTGCAGAACCTGATGTGGGGCTCAAACCGTGAGATCATGACCCGAGCTGAAATCAAGAGTCAGACACTTAACTGACTGAGCGACCCAGGGGCCCCTAAGTAATATCACCTTTCCGAGGTACATTTACTTATTCTTAACATTAACAATCAATTCATGTAAATTTTCCAAATATTTATATTTTATGTTCCAAATAAAGATGAGTAAATGTTTTCAGGAACGCTGTCTATCTTCTATGAGCTGAACTGCACAGAACAGCATTTTAAAGAATCCGAGACACCGGAAAGATTAGGGAGACCCCCCCTCCCTTGTCTTAGCATCTACTTCTCACTCTCCATCCTTGCTCAACAGACTTGTTCCTTTATAGATGAGGAAACTGAGGCCTGAAGAGATAAGGTGACTTCTAAGGTGCAGTTCAGGTAATAAAGTAGAATCTATGACCTCTGCCTGCTGCTCTCCTATTTCTCCTGGGCTCACTCGATAATGTTTCCCGAAGGAGGGAGCTGGGCTGCTGCTAATTATCAAGAGGAAAGTATTAGGTGCAGGTGAGCAGACGTTTCACAAAGCTGGCTTGGCCAGCAAGCTCGAGTCCAGAAGCTGGATGAGTAACTGAAAGGCCAGGAAATCGTAACAAGGATCTATGCTGGGCCAAGACATCTCCTCTGCGTCTGACCGCCTCACATGGAGCGCCACATCTTTCTTCCTGGACAAACCACATCAAAGTTGCATCTTTTGACTCATCCAATTTTGGTTTCTCTAAACCAGCCGAGAACATGAGACCGCTGGGGAGCCGCCAGCTGCCTTGCAGAATTTTCTGTTTCAATGATGCTCTCCCACCAGATTTTTTACGATTATCTCCTGCACACTTAGTTTGACAGACTTAAAAAAAAAAACAAAAGCAAAACATAACTCTGCTTTGTTGATTCTTCTGAAATTATTCAACTCTGTTTTCATCGAATGCGCAAACTTTTTTTTTTTTTTTTTTCACCCAATCACTTCCGAGTTCACTAAACCTTAAGCTCTGCATGTGTAGACAGCCTAAGCAGGCTTGGGAGGGAGCACAAGTGACCGGGGAGCAGGCACGCGGGCGGAGCAGCGGCGCCCGGTCGTACTGGAGGCCACGAGCACCGAGCGCCCTGGTCGTCATTCAGTACGTTTCATGGAGGGCAAAGGGAAGTGTTGGTCCATCGGGTGCTCAGGGCAAGTGGCCCCGCGCATTCAGAGAGCTTCTGCTCCACCTTGGAGAAACCACTAGGATGAGACGAATGAAGACGTACAAATCCGCAGCGCACTCTCCGCGCAGTTTCCCCTCTTGTACCCGAGAGGAGGCAAGCAACTGGGAGGCAGAAGACAGGGAGCTTTCTCCATTCCCTCTTTTGCTTTCTCTTGCCCCGGGTTGTGGAGACCAGCCTGGCACCCCCCGGAAGCTGGGCCAGCGGAGCGCTCTTATACCAAGCAGACGTTCCACAGCTGCCTGGCGGGAAAGGCAGTGGCCACTGTTCAGCCTAGAGAATCACCCTCGCGTACAGATTTCTGGATGACCTGCTACCTGGTTGCGGATGGTGGGGGCTGCGGCTCTGCTTTCTGGAGGGAGCTGATCTCTTCCTTGCACGGAGTCCTAGAAGGAGTGTTTTCTTAAGGGGCTGGGCTGCTGACCATGCAAATGGTTTCAGAATGGTTTTTGATAAATGCTTGGATTGAGAACCCATGCCTGGTGTTTAAAGGGTGCTGTGAATGCATGAAATCCCATCCCTAGACTGATAATGAATGAAGAAATCAGCAAGTAGTGAACAACGATCCTCTCTCTCAATTGGGTGAATGTCATTTTTCCTCTTCTCTTTTTATCTTTTTTTTTTTTTTGGTCTAAGCATCCATTTTCCTTTCCATTTTTTAAATTTATTTTTTTAATGTTTATTTTATTTTTGAGAGGGAGAGCACACAAACAGGGGAGGGGCAGAGAGAGAGAGAGATGGAGACACAGAATCTGAGGCAGGCTCCAGGCTCTGAGCTGTCAGCATAGAGCCCAGTGTGGGGCTCGAACCCACAGACTGTGAGATCATGACGTGAGCTGAAGTTGGATGCTTAACCCACTGAGACACCCAGGCGCCCCCCGCTATTTCCTTTCTTAATTAGGTCATGATATTTGCCAAGATGATGATCATAGCACACGACTGCTTCACACACACACACACACACACACACACACACACACACACACAATAATGCAACATTGCTGCCTCTTGGCTCCCCTGCTACATTTGTTGTGGCCCCAAGGGGTGGGGCAGCACTTTTCCATATGTATTTTGTGAACAGTCACTTCCACAAAATAGTCTTTGAAAAACCAGTGGAGGATATAATTGGGGACGTATTGTGTAAACTACCCACCCTTTGGGAAGGCGAAACTCACATTACTGTACTAAAAGCCTTGATAAATCGTAGAAATTATTAATCATTCTTAAAGTTTAAGTTGACTCTAATTTAAAAAAGAATCTAAATAAGAACATCTGTAAACATTTAAACTTTAGGATAAGGGTAAAAGGGTAGGGCTTCGAGCCACCCTGCAGGACTGTGTATGGGGACAGATCACTGGTCGAAGCGTGGAAGTGGCCGTGTGGACTGCATGGTTTCTCGTGGCTCTGTGAGCATCTCTTATCCCTTCGCCCCTCTGTTCCACTGCATGTCCTTCATACTCCGGAGCGCAGTGTGATCATCAGGTCGTGCTTTCTAGCTCATGGGCGGGGAGACCCGCCCATGACTGCTGCACTCACGGGCACTGCTGAGCGGTGGGCGTGTTACCTGAAGGACAAGTTTGAGGTGTGACTAATCCAGGCACTGCGACTGTGTCATGGAGTGGATTTCATGAGAAATAGGTCCTCCTTAATAGGAGGACTTCGGTTTCTCTGTTCCACCTGTGTGGCTCTAATGAGCAAGGAGTGTAAGCATCCACTTTCCTCTCGTGCCATAGGCTCTCAAAGGGATATTCTCAGGGATCTAGGATCATTTCTGAGTATATATAGAAAGAAGATATGTGGGGCGCCTGGGTGGCTCAGTTGGTTAAGTGTCTAACTTTGGCTCAGGTCATGATCTCACAGTTTGTGGGTTCGAGCCCCACGTTGGGCTCTGTGCTGACTGCCAGCTCAGAGCCTGGAGCCTCTATCTCCCTCTCTCTCTGACCCTCCCCTGCTCATGCTGTCTGTTTCTCTCTCAGAAATAAATAAAACATTTTTAAAAAATTTTTTAAAAAGAAAGACGATCTGTGTCCATTTAATTATTAATTCGTTCATTTATTGTTTATACACATACTCTGCAGATATTTACTGAGTGCCGACTCTGGTAATAGGGGAGTGCGGTAGGTTTGGGGATGAAAGGTGCCTGAGACTGAACCCTAGTCTTCAAGAATACGTGGCCAGATGCTCTCGCCTATGTTCCCTGAAGTCTGGAATAGTTTTCCTTCTAGGCCTATGGACCTCACGTTTCACAAGAGACAGGTCAGGTGTGCTCTCTTGTGGGATGCCTTCCTTCACCCACTGTCTGCATTACTCAACACTTTGTTTAGACCACACTTTGATCAAGTTCACAGGACGCCATCTTTATTCTTTGAATGTCGACTTGTTAGACTCTGAGTTCCTTGAGAACAGGACCCATGTCCCAATCATTTGTTTCTCAAGCATGTCGCCCAATGCCAGGCGCTTAGGAGACACTCACTCCGTGACTTTGTAATCATTTTTACCTTCAAGCTCACCTTTTTCAGTCTCCCCAAAACTGTAGAAGCAGGGAAAATAATGAGCCAAAAGCAGAGTTAGATGGGAATATACAACTTTAAAAGCATATTTTATGACCTCTTACCTGTATCCTCACATTTGGGAAAAAACACTAATTCTTTGTGTGTCTAATTACTGTCATTAAGTAATATAAACCTGAACTGTTATTGTGTAAGGATGTGTATCCAGTAAGCACTCAATAAATGCTAATCACAGCTATTAATCACAGACGTGCTTTGATCTCACTAGAGGCTCTCCCTCACTCTGTTTAGGCCATTGAACTACTCATTGTGTTGTTAGTTGGTCCTTATCTTCTAGGGTTTGTAGGTCATGTTTAATGGAGCTGAATGTTAGGGTTGGCAGCAGTTACATAAATGACTTTGACTTTACAAATTTTACAGCAGTCACTTGGAACGAGTTACAGATTTTCTAAGCTTCTGGTTTCCCTGGTGGCCTGATATATTAAAGAACGACGATTAACTTGCAAATTTTGTGAGAGTTGTTGTTGTTGTTGTTTAATCAGCCAAAGTTGACGTTTTATGCAATACCAGTGATTTCTGTATCATAGGTGAAGAAGAGCATCTGGAATTGAGGCGGGGGAACATTCTCCTTGTTTTACATGGCCGGGCAGAACAGCCCTTAGAAGACGATCCTTGGAAACAGATGATTATTTCTTGCTCAGACCAAATATACTCAACTTCTGTTATGTCTCCCACTGTAAAATAATCACTCTGGGCCTTGTGTCTGGAAGCACTCCAGCTTTTCCACCCAGCCCTTCAAACACAGAGGCATTGGTGCCGTATTTCATGGCTCCTATTTTGAATTACGCCACCGTGTCCACCTGCTGGGCTCGGCTGGGTCAGAGGGTCCCAGATTTCTTGGGCTTGTCCCTAGAACAGGGAGGCCTGAGCAAGTGCAAGGGAGGTGGCCAGGGGCAGCTGCCGTGACCCTTACCCCCAGGCCCACACTCCCATCTTGGTTCCAGGCCTCCTCCTCTTCAGCATAGAGAGTCAGTGACCCCAGGAAAGGCTGGAAAATGTCTGGGGCCTGCTCTCCAGGTATCTCACATGAGAACTACTTTTAGGGTGAAATTTGGGGGGTTGGGTAGGGCGAGGCTAACTGAAAATCTGAGCTCTCACTGGGGACTGCCGTTCCTTAATCCTACCTAGTTGGTTCCCTCTGGTTTCCAGTGTTTCTGTTTTCCAGCACTTAGAGCACTGCGTTCATGGCATTGTGTGTCCTTTTCTATTATCAGATGGAGAAGTCTTCAGCGTGAACCAGGCCTTCCCAATCTCTGAGGTCCCAATGTATAAAACTATGTTGAGTCAATGAATGATTTTCCAGGAACTGAAACTGTTTTAATTTAAAAGCTGTTAGCTAATGGTTAGTGTTGATATACACTGATTCCTTGCGCCCTCATTTGTGCCTTCATTGTGCCCTCATTTCTTTCCATCCGTCCTTATTAGTAGATTTTCAGCCCTTTAAGCTACAATATGGTTTGGTCCATCCAAAGCAACAGCAGCAACAACAATAGCAAACAGACAAAGTGAACACCTGTTACATGACAGGGACTCCAGGCTATGGGGACTGAGAAGGTAAATTAATCACTGATCTCTGATCTCTGGGGAAAGGGGGAAGTGTAAAGCCCTCACCCTATCCCCACGGGCCCCATGGAGTAAAGACTTTGGTAGACATGTGTGTGTATCTGCATAGATTGCTGAAGAGAGGCATAAACCCAGCCTGGGAGATGTTGGAGGACTTTCTGGAGGAAGGGACACTAAAACATAACTTCAGAGGGTGTGCAAGGCTGCATGGCAGGCAGAGAGGAAACCTGGAGAGGAAAGTGATGTCACATGAACCACAAACAGGGCGTGTTGGAAGGTGGGAAGCAGGAAGGAGGCCTGGGTCGCGGACCTATTTCTGTGTCTTATAGGTATTGGGGAACCAGTGAGGATGTTAACCATGACCCAATAGCAGATTTGCATTTTTTTTAAGAGAGAGAGAGAGAGACAGAGCATGAGCAGGGGAGGGGCAGAGAGAGAGGGAGACACAGAATCCAAAGCAGACTCCAGGCTCTGAACTGTCAGCATAGAGCCCGACGTGGGGCTCGAACCCACAAACCATGAGATCATGACCTGAGCCGAAGTCGGACACTTACTGACTGAGCCACCCAGGCGCCCCCAGATTTGCATTTCAGATAGTTCACTCTGGTGCCGGCATGAAGGGTAGATTTCCGGGAGCCAGGCAGGGAAACTGGACAGGAAATGGTGGGTGCCTGAAATAGAGGCGAAAGGGAGGAGATGGATTGGAGAAATGTTGGCTAATGGTTGATGGGATCTGAGAAGTGAGGGGAAGAAAGGAATCAAGTAATTTTCCTCCTTTTACTGTTAGTACCTATTTTTTTGATCTAAATCCCAATGACATTTTTAAAAAAAATATTTGTTTGTTCTGGGGTTTCTTTTTTTTAAACTCACGTTGGGTGTTGAGCCCAAAGCAGAGCTTGAACTTTTGATCCTGAGATCAAGACCTGAGCTGAGATCAAGAGTCAGACGCTTAGCTGACTGAGCCACCCAGGCACCCTGCTGGGACACTTTTTATATATCTGGGAATTAATCTGCATTATGCCTGAAAAGCCAATGACTTTGAAACTGACAATTGTTGGTCATATTTCTGTTGGCTTAAAATTTCCCTAAAGCAAGTCTAATTTTTATTTTCAAATTTATTTTCAAATTTAAGTATATTCCTATGATTATTCAAACTAGGCTTATAGTTTTTGCAAGAAGCACTTTAAATCCCAAGAAATGTCAAGAATTGTGTAAGATGAGAGATTGTAGTTGATTTACCACCGTTGCCAATGTATAGCCTTCCTTCACCTCCAGCCTGGCTGCTCCCTGCTCCCTATGTACGCTATGCCTGCCACTGTCCTTGGTGCTTGGTAAAAGAGTCCTCCTTCATAGGATGGACACCCAAGTAGATAATAAAGTGTAATGAGTATAATGATACTTCTCTTTGGCCAGTCCCACTAATTATGGCTCTAAGCAGTAGTATAATCTCTAAGAGATGAGCATTGAGAATGATCAATTCAGAATATTAAATAATCACAATGTCCAGCACCAGAACAGTAGTTACATACACAGTTAACAATAAATTCCCTACAGTGGAATTCCAAAATGCTAATAAAATCGCTTGTTAGCAGAAAAGTGTCTATTGACATGACAGACATTCAAACTATCTCCATATCTGCAAGGGGAAGTAGGATAAAAGTAGTATATATTATATGATTCCATTTTTGCAAAAAAAAAAATAGATACAGATATATAGACCCAAAATATCTTCTTCACGCTCTAGCTTTCATATCCCACACATGTGGACTCAGATTTTTTCTCTGTGCCAACTCGTATGCGGAGCTCAGCCTCTCTCTGAATTCCCGAAGACTTCATATGCACAAAGCTGATCAGCATGGACGTTACTGTAGAGGATATAATAAGAAAAGTGATGAGCATTTACACCACCGCATCCCTTAGAAACAATGTAACAATCTCCACTGATCCGAGGTTCTCTCTTTCAAAGTCTCCTCTAGGCTGTATTTCCACTACTCGGGAAGCTTCCCTGCCCGCCCCCCACCTCCGCTCCCCTCCAGCCATCACTGTCTTTGCTTTATCACATTCTGGGGACCACTAATTCCTTACCCCTCTAATATTCAGAACAATCCAAGTCTGCCCCAGCTCTTGCCTCAAATGTACATACATTCAAACTATCCTGGGTCTCAAGTAAAAAGTAAAGTTAACGTTGCAAACTTTACACACAGCACTCACATACATACACACACATATCTCTAAAGAAAGTTTAATAAAACAGTGTGTACCTTTCCTATAAACTGCAGTCTATGTTTTCTGTTTAATGACTGCTAGGAGCTTGTGACCCAGAGTTTGAAAAACTGCCATAGGAGGCCACTTAATGACCACAAAGCTTTAGCATGCCTCTTTGGAATCTTCTCAGATTATCAAATTACTTCTTCCAAACACCCAATGGATATGTTTGCTTCCATCTTGTTACACACCTTTGTGTGTCTATACACACGCACACACACATACACACACACACACACACACACACACACGGTTTACATTTGCTTTTTCTGGGCAGTGGGGCTATTGGTATGTTTTCTTAACATTTTCCAAGAATTTCTAAGTTTTCTGCACTGAGCATGCATTACTTTTATAAAAGGAAATGTAAACAGTAAGAAAAAAATTTTTTTTGAAAAGAAGGCTCAGCTCGGGTTTTTGTCTCTTCTCGGAAGCCTTCCCTGACTAACCTCTTCTAGGTTCCCTCCATCCGTTTTTCCATTTTGCCCTTTTAATTTTGTGTGCCTCGCACTTGCATGCTTGCCTTATAGTGGTCTGTTTTCATCGTATTTTCCTTCTGGTTCTCAGGCCCCTCCCCTCCCCGTGCTTCTTCACCCCCGTAGACCTCTTCTTCCTTCCCTCTGCAACGAAATTCTTTAGCTGAGATCCATAGATGGGCTGTGAATCTCCCGAAAATGGATGCAAAATTTAACGTGTTTTCATTTCTTTTTCTGGGAGGCAGATCCACTTGGTTTGTGAGTGCCTACATTATGCCGGGCAAGGTTCTAGTTCCGATCTTTTGTCAGACCCTCTGAAGAATTCCTGACCCGTGTTCTCCACGCTCGCCCTGTTTACTTTTCTTGTCTACAGTGTAGGTACCACGAGACAAGGACTGGTCTGTTGTGCCAGAAACCAGGGTCCTTCTGCCTGGAACAGCGTCACAAACATCGTAGGCGCTCAGAAAGTGGGGCCTGCCCTGTGAGTAAGCATTATGAGATTATGAGGTAGAGAAGACATTTATTCCACTATCCCCACTTCTCATAGTGGAATAAACATTGTGATGTTACTTGAGGAAGGAGGAGGGAATCACAAATGTGGTGGGACTCTGGGAAGTCAGACTGAGCCTCAGGCCGCCCTGTTGCGGCACTGGCTGGGAGCGCTCGATGGGCCCCAGTGCGGGGAGGCCTGTCTCCTCGTCTCTCAGGCTGGCCCCTGCAGGTGCCTAGGCCCTTTCTTCCTCTAAACCCCACCCTTGTTGGTGGGCTCAGGGGCCCAGCCCAAGTTCGCAGGACCGGCATAGTCTGAAGGCCTCCTAACTCCTAACTCTTGGGTTAGAGAAGGCACGACACTCTTGAGGTTTCCTTTCCCTTTGGCTTTATATAATATGGTTCATTTTGGTTTTGAATGTGGTCTATTCCATAGAAACCAGACAGGATGTTGTTACAATAGTAGGCTGAAGTCTCAAGGTGACATATTGGCCCACTGAGATCTCTAAGAGCGTGACCCACAGACCTGCCTCTGCATTTTCTGATACAGTGAACGCCTGATGCAGTGTGAACACCTGATGCAGTGTGAACGCCTGATGCAGTGTGAATGCCTGGTGCGGTGGGAATGTCTGGTGCGGTGTGAATGTCCTGATGTGGTGTGAATGCCTGATGTGTGAATGTCTGGTTGGTGTGAATGTCCTTATGTGGTGTGAATGCCTGGTGCAGTGTGAATGCCTGATATGCTGTGATTAGCCTGATGTGATGTGAATGTCATGGTGCGGTGTGAATGCCTGCTGCGGTGTGAATGCCTGCTGCGGTGTGAATGTCATGGTGCGGTGTGAATGCCTGCTGCGGTATGAATGTCCTGATATGATGTGATTGTCCTGATGCGAATTGAATGTCCTGATGCGGTGTGAATATCCTGATGTGATGTTATTGTCTTGATGCGATGCGAATGCCTCGTGTGATGTGACTGTCCTGATGCAGTGAATGTCCTGTAGCGATATGATTGCATGATTGGTGTGAATGTCCTGATGTGATGTTAATGCCTGATGCAGTGTGAATGATCTGATGCAGTGTGAATGTCCTGATGCAGTGTGAATGTCTAATGTGGTATGAATGCCTGGTGTGGTGTAAATGTCCTGATGCAGAGTGAATTTCCTGATGCAGTGTGAATGCCTGGTGCGGTGTGAACGTTCCTACCCGTCAAAACTCTTGTTAAGAATATTTAGATTATCTCATTTTGCCATCAATTGTATTTTGAAATATTAAGTTGGGTGGAAATACTGCTCTTTCTGCTTAAGTAGATTCTCTCAACCATGGCAAACTATTTTTAAAATCAGGTAATTCAGTCCCTAATGCAAGTTGTATTCTGTGTATTTTTTTCAGACCATGAATGTGACTGGGACCGTGTGTTTAAAGTTCAGCTCTGTGTGTGGTATCCCTGTGATAATTTGAGTACATAAAATAAGATGTTTACAAAAACCAACCTGAGACCGATACTATACAGCAGTTTAGCAGCAAATTTCTACTCTGGGTATTTAACAATAATTGGGATCTTTCTATTGGCTTTGCATAAACTCAGATCAGTAGTAAAATGTAAGCACCAGCCCATTTGGCAAACTCCCGCACTTCAGGCTCACAAATTTGCTTCTGATTGTGCTTTTTGGTCACACCTAGCTCAGATTTTTGCTTGGTGCTTTTTTAAATCCTCTCATTTACATACTGTGGTAAATTTAAAATGGGAACAGATGAATGCTGCTAAACTTTCCTGTTTCACTGATGAATATGGTATTTTGCTTCAACTATCGAGCTGTGATATATTCAATGACCTTTAAAACAGAGATACTTCTTTTCGTATAAGCTGTGGAAGATGGATTATTAGTGTTGTCTTCCCTTCGATGGGTCTGAGATACAGAGGCCAAGCCCAACATCTGAGAACTAATTGCAGTGGGGCTAAAATTCTGTTTCCAGTTGATGGCCTCACACCGTCATGTGGGGCCGAGATGCCCCTTCACGTGGGGTCATCTGAGAGCCACACAGATGATGCGTCCACTCCCTAGTGCACTACGGTCAGGGGATTGTACGCGTTGGGGGTGTTAGAATACATGGCTTAGGTATGAATAGGAAAAGAGGGAGCATCTTTTTGGGTGGTTGATAAGGATGTGGCTCTAGCTAAGCTTAATATGTGATCTTATTTGTTTGTTTTTTTAATGTTTATTTTTGAGAGACAGAGAGAGACAGAGCATGAGTGGGGGAGGGACAGAGAGAGAGGGAGACACAGAATCTGAAGCAGGTTCTAGGCTCCGAGCTGTCAGCACAGAGTCCGACACGGGGCTTGAACTCACGCACCGCAAGATCACGACCTGAGCTGAAGTCAGATGCTTAACTGACTGAGTCTCCCAGGCACCCTGTGATCTCATTTATTATTATCCATAATAATGAGCCTGTTCCCTAGAGGAGCAGAGGGAGGCTTGGGGAGGTGTCCAAGAAAAATCGGAATCTCAGAGGAGTTAGAGCAGTAAAAATTTTATTCAGGAACTATCACAAACAGGGGCAAGAGACCTTATAGAACTTGGCCTCAATTTCAAATACAGCAAGGGCGAGTGGGGTGTTATTGGCAAGGAGCAGGATGGAGTGGGGGCGGGGCAATCAGTGGATGGAAAATTATAAAGGGGGTTCTGGCCAAACCAACCTAACAGGATGCTTCCAGAGGGCAGGCAGGGTGAGTAGATATCACGTGGAGAAAGGTGAAGGAGGAGGGATTCTGACAGATATCTAGGTTGGTCAGATATGGAGGGTGAGGGATCCTTTCTTAACTGACCAGATTGTTGCTCACACTGGACAAGGGCGGACACCGAAGCCCAAGGTCAAAGCCTAGTTGGGAAGAGACCCAGAGAAACCCGACTAGGTTTGGTCAAGGGAGAGTGCTTGTCAGAGCTTACATTATTAAATCATTGAGATTTCTAAAGTCATGCTTCTTGTGCAGCCTGCACTGTCTCCTGGTGACACAGGCCCCTGTCCCCACTGGACGGTGAGCAGCTGCAGGGAAGAGCTCTTGATTGGGGCCTGCATCTTGCATAGTGAACAGACACAGCACTTTGCAGCTGATGGGCCAGTCATGTGGTGAGGATTTCAATAAACACACCAGATGTGCCTTCCTATATCCAGGGGTCAGAGAGAACTTCCTAGGGGAGGCAGAATACAATAACTTTGTAACTGTTCATTTTGTTTCAGTACCCACAATCATTAGTAATCTTAAAGTTACATATAAATAAGTAAATACATGCATAGATATAAAATATATGTACTGCTTATGATAAAATGCCATAATGTATAAAATGAGAAAAATCTTGGGCAGGGGCGCCTGGGTGGCTCAGTTGGTTAAACGTCCGACTTTGGCCTGGGTCTCATGATTCGTGGGTTCGAGCCCTGCGTCGGGCTCTGTGCTGACGGCTCAGAGGCTGGAGCCTGCTTCGGATTCCGTGCCTCCCTCGCTCTCTGCCCCTCTCCCACTCGTGCTCTGCCTGTCTCTCAAAAATGAATAAATGTTTAAAAAATTTTTTTTAAAAAGAAAAATCTAGGGCACAATCTTAAAGAAAAGTACAATATTAAGAGAAGGGAATATTTCTATTTCAGAATGAAGGAATAAAAAGTTTTAAAAGCTGTAACGCAAACAATTCCCAGGGAATTGTGAGGCCCTTTATTTCCCTAAAATGAAAAAGTGGGCCAACTGCAAAACATCTTCTTGCATTGCTTCAGTCTGTCTTGGGCACACTCAATTGTGCTAAAAAACTGGGGGCTCTGAAATTTAATAAAATGACCCTAAACCCAAATGTCTTCTTCCAAATTCAGCCTGATAGAAAGCCAAGCTGGTGTCCATGCGTCTCACTTTAGGCAAACCCCATATATTAAATCCAGATTTCCAATAGAGGAGTTACGTGGTCATGTGTCACTGAACAACACAATTCACTGTAGTAAATTTCCCTTGTGGTGCTGGTGAGACGCGATTCAGCTCATCAGAGCCCTCGGCGCCACATTTGCAGGGCATAGCACGTTTGAGAAGGTTACCCAACAAATCGGCCATTTCAAATTCCTTACGGGACCTGGCTGGGTGCTATCCTGGGCCCTAAGGAGAAAAACATGGTTCGGAGTGGTCTCTGCACCCGAGCATGTGTGATCCAGGAGTGAGGACAGGTGGGGTCGTTTGGTCTCCATGCAGATGTCGTGTGTCCCCCCACCTGCTCATCCACTGCGTGGACCAGGAGCGTGTAGAGTTTATCTTGATGTCAGCTTCCTCTCCTGGTTTTATTTTCCTGAAAGGGAAAGCCTGACATAATTAGGTCTGAGAAGAGTAGTTGGGTTCTTTTTCCTTTTTCTTTTTTTTTTTATGTTTATTTATATGTTTTTGAGAGAGAACGAGTGTTGGAGGGGCAGAGAATGAGGGGGAGACACAGAATCCGAAGCAGACTCCAGGCTCTGAGCTGTCAGCACAGAGCCCTACGCGGGGCTCGAACTCACAAACTGTGAGAGCACGACCTGAGCTAAGTCACATACGTAACTGACTGAGCCACCCAGGTGCCCCAAGTAGTCAAGTTCTATTTTCCTCTTCTATCCCGCCCTGGCCAGTGGGGAAATTCCTCTAAAATTCTGTAGCTGCTCTGGGCCTTGCAGCTTATTAAATGCTAAACGATGATTCGTTTAACAAGCCTGCAGAAATAGATGACAAATTTGGCCGTACAGTGGCAAAATAAATAGAATTTTTAAAAAACGGATGCCTCAGTTATAATGAAGCCAGTGTGGGAGAATCTACTTCGAGCAAATGATTTCTTAGAAGAAATTAGAGTGAGCTTTTTACTGTATGTATAATTCTTTTCATGCAAATATGTAAGGAAAAGCAGTCTTTTAGCCTTTATTTTTAGACTAATATACCTAGGTCAAAGTGGGTCATTCTCAGCACTAAAAAAAGGGGGAGTGAGGGTAGGGGAAGTGGTTTACTTTTTGTTTTTGGTGAGGAGTAGGCTATTTCTTTTTTTTTTTCTTTTAATTTTGAGGGGGCAATCTTCCATCTTTATCTCTTCTTTCTCATTGTGCTTTTCCTGGACCTTTCATCATGCTTTTACCTTCTAAATTTTTTTTAATGTCTTTTATTTTTTTCTGAGAGAGAGAGAGAGAGAGACAGACAGACAGACAGACAGCGTGAGCAGGGGAGGGGCATAGAGAGAGGGAGACACAGAATCTGAAACAGGCTCCAGGCTCTGAGCTGTCAGCACAGAGCCTGACATGGGGCTCAAACCCACAAACAGTGAGATCATGACCTGAGCCAAAGTCAGACGCTTAACTGACTGAGCCACCCAGGTGCCCCATCATGCTTTTAACTTCCTACTGCAGAATTGTGCTGGGTGATGGTGGTTAGAACTTAGCCTGGAGGTTTTTCGGTAGATGCTATACTTTAATAAATGTTAAATACGCTCATTGCGCTGTCTTCTAAAGAATGTTTTTGAAGGGTCTTTGCGCATACATCTGGGGGTGGGGGGAAAGAAAGCAACCAAATCTGTTTTATTTAAATTCCAAATTCTAGGGGAGCAGATTGTCACAGAATATACAGAGATGAACTTCCAAAAATGAAAACGGATGGAGGAATCATAGGTATTCATCACAAATGTTAGAAACATCAGGGTTTGGGAGTCATAAAGGGCCGTCCTGCTTTATAACAATTAATTGGTCAATTATTTCCTAATTCTTCTTCATGGAAAGGATCATATGAATATTCAAGTTCAGCCCGTGTCTCCTGTGTGGATCCCAGGGACACAAGGTAGTTTCATTCTCGGTGTCAGATCAGAAGCGAAAATTATCACAAAACTAGAGATAGCTCATGTAAATGTCCACATTGTTTAATAGTCGGTTTTACATCCAAGGCACAGTTCTTTCTTTTTAATGTAATATCAGAGGCTTGTAGAAAATATAGGAAAAGAATCCACCCTTTAAGTAAAAATGTCTTTGCTTTGCCGAGCCCATCAGACTCCACATTGATAATGGCTTCCCACTGTTGACTGGTATCGTGTGTTGAGATAAATACAGTGTATATATTTCTGAATTTTCTGATGGTAGCGGTCTTTGTGCAAACATGGGATTTGTAATGTTGATGGTTGGTGTCAAAGTACAGTGTACCTGAAGCTTAATTTTTCATTAGTTTTATAAAGCATTTAACATATGGATTGAAGTCACTCAAAATTGATTTCTAAAAGAGAGATCGTTTCTGTATTTATATAATTGCAGCCTCATGCATGCTTTGTGAATTTCAGCTCGCACCCTCCAACCCCCGGGTAAGTGGTTATCAAAGGTGGTTATCATCACTTAACAGTATGAGGAAACAAAGAGATTGGAGACCTTGACTTGACTTAGACGGCATTGCCTCTGGACTGTGGTGTGTTTTCTTCTTATTTTGGCTGCAAAACCCAAGGCATCTCTCTCTCTGTCAGAAATGTTATCATCAAATATCCTGGTATAGATCAAGATCTCTCTGTAGGAACCTTCGGGATCCATCCTGAAATGAGGTCTCAAGAAGTTACAAGACATAGTTGCATTTGATCTTGACTTGTGTGTGGGTCTGAACAAGTTACTAATTTTAGGAGCATACTTCTTATGAAGAAGCCTGGCGACTCAAAACTTAAGATCTTTGCCGTAAGAGAAAAATCCATCCACGCTTTCAGCCAACAGGGCCCATGACCCTGTCTCTACTCTCATTTCAGGCCCTAAGGGTTCTTGTTTCCAGGCTGTCTTGTTGACTTCCAGTTTCCATAGTTTGGCAGCCATTATACATTGTATGAAACTTCTTGCTACCATGTACAAACTTTCTGACACACCTTATAATAATAATGATTATTACCCAGCACGTAATCATGCAGCACATAATACATATGTAATAAATTATCATTACAGTTATTATCACTAATATTGCAGTAGCTAACTTCATTTTTTAATTTATTTTAGAGAGAGTTGGGGACAGGGTTAGAGAGAGAGAAGAATGTTTAACAGGCTCCACACTCAGCTCAGAGCCCAGTGTGGGGCTCGATCCCACAATCCTGGGATCACGTCCTGAGCCAAAATTAAGAGTCAGATGCTCAACGAACTGAGCCACCCCAGCGCTCCAGCAACAGCTAACTTTAGATAATACTTTCGATGCACCAGCCATTGTTCTAAACACTTACCTTTATTGGCATGTCTAATTCTTGTATAACCCTATGAGGCAAGCACTACTCAGGAAATTGAGGCGCAGGGAGGTCACACAGCTACTTACATGACAGAGGTGGAACCAGAATCATGTGGCATTGCTCTCAAGTCTATGAAGAAGGGAGGCTGATGTGATTAACTTAGGAATATTTTAGCTCCCGTGATACCGAGTTTTAAAAAGTTCCTGTGCGGTACCAATCAGATATGGCATTATTTTATGTTCTCATTCTCTGTGTCCTCTGAGCTGCTCTCCAAACACTCAGGCACGGCTGTGGTTCCCTAAGGGGCACCTGGTCAGTTTCTGAATGGAGTCCCAACATAGGTGCCTTAAGTGTTGCAAACGTATCTCACACCCAAGTATCCGTGAAAATCTTAGGTGCTGATGGATGGGATAAAATGCGGTAGAGAGCCTAAAATAGTCACACTCTCAAGTATGTTTATGTTACCATAAACTCAAGGCAGATGGATGAATAGTGAGAAGGAATAGAAAAGGAGCAATCATTTGAAATAAGAGAATGGCAGGAAGGGCAATTCAGTAAAATCTTTCCTTACATTAAAAACAAAGGTCATTCCTAATTATTGACAGTTTACCGTGACGTTACACTAGGTGCTCTACAAAAGCCCTCCTCAGTTTACCCCAGTTTACAAATGAGGAAACTGAGACCCAGAGGAAGGAAATGTGACCGGGTTCATTGTCCACTAGAGGCAAAGCGACACTTCACACAGGTTTGCCGGACAACAAAGCCTGTGCTCTGTCTACAATACCTCATGGTCTTTCTGCCTCTAAAAGAGACAATGATCCTAGTGGACCCACAAAAGCAGTGGCCACGAGGGGGCTTGTCAAGACGCAGTCCGGTGAGTCCTGAGAGGTGTTGCCAGGATAAAAGTCACTGGAAAAGTAGCAGAGCGTTGCGAAAAGGCCACAGGGGACAACAATTGTTTGTGAAAGGAAAGTACAGCCTCTTGTCTGAGCGCGAAAAGAATGTGACGGCAAAAACTGAGAAGGTAGTAAGTTTCTACTCAGTTCTCACATGCTTTTGAGCATGTTCATGCTTTCCATTCATGACCACCCAGTGGTGGTGCGGTAACCTTTGTGCCGCCAGATACCACTGTCACACCTGGGTTTCTATATATCACAGTGTTTGCTCCTTTTTCAGGCTGTCTCTGTGATTCTCCTTTCTGTTACCGTGGCAGAATTAACGCTACTGACCTGGGTGGAGCCTGAGGGTGTTATCCATCAGTGTGGCACGGGTTAGATTTATTAAAAGCTCTACTTAGGGCCACCAGGGGGGCTCAGTCTGTTACGTGTCAGACTTTAGCTCAGGTGATGATCTCGTGGTCAGCAGGTTGGAGGCCCACGTCGGGCTCTGTGCTGACAGCTCAGCGCCTGGAGCCTGCTTCCAATTCTGTGTGTGTCTCTCTCTCTGCCCCTCTCCCGCTCATGCTCTGTCTCTCTCTCTCTCTCTCAAAAATAAATAAACAATAAAACATTTTTAAAATCTATTTAAGGGGCGCCTGGGTGGCTTAGTCGGTTAAGCGTCCGACTTTCGCTTAGGTCATGATCTCGCGGTTCGTGGGTTCGAGCCCCGCGTCAGGCTCTGTGCTGACTGCCGGCTCAGCCTGGAGCCTGTTTCAGTCTGTGACTCCCTCTCTCTCTGACCCTCCCCTGCTCACGCTGTCTCTCTCTCTCTCTCTCCTTCCCTCCCTCTCTCTCCTAGAAATAAATAAAACATTAAAAAAAATTTAAAAAAAAAATAAAAAATAAAATCTATTTAATAGAGCAATTTATCAGGTGTTAATAATGTGCCTATATTATATATAAATGTATATATTTTTTTCTTTGTCGGTCACCCAATATAGACACCTCTACTTAAGGCAAGCAATAAAGAGGCACAATTTTTTCCCCCACCAAGTGCGTGGTTGCTTACTGCAGATGTCAAGTTTGTGCAGTGCGCACTCGTCTGCATAGGAGGGTCTGGATTGGCGGTAGAGGTTGGTCAGTCTTCCCCAAGGCTGCCGGTGAGAGTGGGACCAGTACCGTCCGGGAACGGCCCATCCGAACACGCTTAACTAGCAACGTGACTGGTCATCATTGTAAAGCCCGGAAATTTCCCCTTGTCCGAACGTTGACGCAGCCCAGTCTTGAGAAACACCTAACTGGACACCTGAGCACAGACGAAGATGATTCCGAGGAGGACCAGCCCGGCTCCCCATTTCCACAAGCACGTCCAGCAGAGGCGAAGGGTGCGCATCCTTTGTGGAGTCAGGGGGAAAAGGCAGGGGGTCAATTTCTTTCTGTGATGTCACCGTCACAAGTATGCTCCCAGCTTCCAGTCTCCCCAGGCGGTTTCTCTGCTGTTTCCTGGGGGGTGTACCCCCACCAACAGCCTCTCACCGCGTCCCTCAGGTGGTTGAAGTCAGTGGCCTCTGACTTAGCCTCTGCCTTCCAAGCTCACCTGAGGGGAACCACGTTTCCCAGCAAGGTGCTGCCTATTGTATCTTATTGCTTAATTATTATACCTATTTAATGCCACTTAGAACATTGTCAGCTGTCGAGAAAGGGTAATTATCACGAGTCAAATGAAAAACACTTTTTTGGCTGCTTTACGGATACACATTTCACTGGTACCTTGATACATAATGAAGCCTGATAGCAAAACTTTTGCTTGTCTCTTCTTCAAGCCACAGCTGTTTCCCTGCTAAATTCATCCCATCTGTCTCCCCTTCCGTAAAGCTGTAGGCAGTATAGCATAAGTACAGAAGCAGCTCAGTGCTATTTTGGATAAACATAGCTGAAATTTGAATCTTTGCCATTTGCGATGCACACATTTTGTTTTACTGCTGTAAAGAGAGCTGTCAAAATACAACTACATGGATAATTTACTAAAATACAGTCAAATATAAGGTTGATCAAAGAGAAAGTGCCCTGGGTCAGCCTGTCTGTTCCCTGCTCAGCCTGTTCTCGGCTCTGAAAGGTGTCCCGGCCTCGTGGTCCCAGGAATGCTGCTTGGGGAAGGCGGTATCTTTGCAGTCTGTTTGAATCCCGCAGCGTGGACTCAGGAGTCAGCAGTTCCTTCTAACTGTCTGTGGCATGACTCGCAGAGTCCTTGAGAGGCTCTAGAAGTCCGTTTCCCTAGTATCCAAAAAACTTGCAGCGATGGAAAACATTTTCTCTTCCCGGGCACAGCCAGTCAGACTTGAACTGTATTAGCATTCTACCGTGAAACGGATCGCATCAAAACCTTTGCTACCAGTGAGGCAGTCCACTTTACCTCCATATTACTCTGTGTCAGGGTCATTGGTGCAGATGAGTGTTGTATTGTGCCTTTTCTGGGTGATCAGTAACACGCACTGCTTTAGAGCCAATGCAGACATTTTCTTCAATGAATTCCTCTTCTGAGGGCTAAGACCGCTCACCTGCACGGGGACCTCCCCTTGCACCCCTGCCTACTGCTTTCCTTACCCATGTGCCAAGGTCATTCTGGAGGTGCTGTGACCTCTGTGAGGGGCAGGGCCAATATCTAATCTACTTGGGTGGACACCTCGGCCACTGCTCATAAAATACATTCGGAAGTCTATTTATTTATTTATTTATTTATTTATTTATTTATTTATTTATTTATTTATTTCTGAATGAGAGAGAGAGAACAGGGGAGGGTCAGAGAGAGAGGGAGACACAGAATCGAAGCAGGCTCCAGGCTCTGAGCTGTCAGCACCGAGTCCAATGCGGGGCTCGAACCCATGAACTGCAAGATCATGACCTGAGCCGAAGTCAGCCGCTTAACCAACTGAGCCACCCTGGCACCCCTGGAAGTCTGTTTAAACAGAGTTAACCAAGTCATGTGGCCTTGATGGCATCACGAGTAAGTCCTCAAGCAAAAGCATTGATTTAACTTGCGTCCATTCCACCAGTGAGATTTCTCTGCCAGCACTCCCCCGGAAGTGTCTCTGCAAAATCCCCCAGATATGGATCCTGTCAACTACACAATCCCGTTGGAGCGATGTCTCCTCCGTCTTGTTCTCCACCATTTCCCAGTAGAGAGGGTATTGTAGGTGTTCGGTAAATGTTTGCCGGACAGGTGAATGCTGTGGTATTTTCTTCACGTTGCGTTGGCGTCCCTGCGTCTTGGGTCAGCTGGGAAACACCAGCTTCGACGGCGTGTGTTGTACTTAAACAGCTTTAGCAAGATCACAGTGCTGTGTCTCCAGCTGCTGCCAGTGAAATTCTCTCCCTAGAAAGTCCCCGAGGCCTTCTCCGCACCAAGGCATTGCCCTCTTTTTTTAAAATCTGTTTTGTCTTAGGGAAGAAAAACCTGATTCTTCAGAAGTGAAAGCAACATGATTTCCACAAATGTAATTAATTCTCTACTCCAGCGGAAGGTGGAGATGGCAGCTTTTGCCAGCGCTTCCTTGAAAGTCATCTCTATAAAAAGGGTGACGTGGTGGCTGTGAGGCCATCTGATTTCGGGCCACTCGGTGCTTTATCCATGCGGTTTGTGATGCTGTGATTACAAGTCCTTCTTCAACACCTGCCGATGTCAGGCCTGCGCCTGCTGCACAGGGTGGTGGCTGCCAGGGAGACCCAGCCCCTGCTCACAAGGGGCTGACCTTTCTTCCTGGAGGCAGTTCTGATGCACTGTGACCAGAGTGAAGACGTGGAACACAGGGAAGGAACAGATAGGAAATCGGATAGGGAGTTGTAGAGAGTGATTCTTGACCCTGAAGGAGAGCGGGGTGTAGGCAGAGAGTAATAATATTCTTTGGACTCCACCCTTTGGAAGATCATTTCAGACATAAGCCCAGGATGAGGAGCAGCACATGACTTCCGTCTGACCTCCCTTGGGTTCCCAGTGTCGAGGCCTGGTTCTATGCCTCACACCTCCTGGTGGGCTCCAGTCTGCTAGCCCGGACTGCTCCCGTGCAGCCCAAGACCGTGCTGACTCAGGCACTTGTTATGATGCCTGTATGGCATCATATCACAGTGTGGGCCTCCGCGCAGGATTTTATCTTAGGAGGGAGAAAATAATACACATTACAGAAAGTGTTCTCTAGGGTAACACTAGGCATCTAACTCAGCATATGATGAGTTCTGTGAGTTTTTCAGTAATTCATTGACACCTTCTCCCCATCTTTATGATAATTCTGGAGCCTATGCTTTTGACTCCATTCTCATGGGGAGGACTCTCTGCCATCTGTGATGGGGAAGAAGACAAGACCATTCTGCCACATGGACACATGCCCACACAGGATATTTAAAAAGCAGCGTCTCCTGGAAGTACCTGTCCATGCAACAAGTGTGAGCTCTCAGTGCTCCTGTGACTGCCAGCAGCCGTAGGTGGCTATTGTCTAGAGAGAAGGCTGGCAATAAGCCTTATTCAGAACCCTGTGAAGAAAGTCGGGGTGCCATGGTCAGATCCTCTTGACCCTACATTGCTGACAGGGTTGGAGAAAATGCTATTCATAGAGGGGAACAGAAGTGGCTGTCAACGGTTAACCTGGCCCCGATTGACACTTGATCTTCAGAATAATACTTATTTTTGGAAACTTCAGTGTAAAGCATGAGGTGGTATTACTGGTACTTAAAAAAAAGGTGTTTTTTTTTTTCCCCAACATTGCACCCTTAGGCTTTTCCATCATACCAACTACTTACAGGGAGCGTGCCTACTTTGTCCCGTTCTCTGGAACGGGCTAGTCGCGTGCTGTGAACTTTAACGTTTGAGTCTGCCTCTTACGAGGAGGTCACCACCTAGCGATTCTGTCTTGTGCTCAAGTAAATGACGACACCCATGAGTAGATTCACATAGCTAGGATTTGATCTGAATGGGACGGAGACCAATGGATGGCTGTCGGAGACTGTCCTTAGCCGTTCCCTGCACCAGTAAGCCTGCTACCACTTAGTTAGCTGAGACGCCAGGGAATTTCTAAAAAAAAAAAAAAGAAAAGAAAACAAATCTAATTAATACACATTATTAAACATATTTACACACACTGAACTATTTCAAACCAGTAATGCTGGAATAAAGACAAAATAATACTGTGTATTTACATAACACCATAACACCTTTCCCTAGAAAACTCTCAAGCCTTCACTAACTTACGAAGCCACACTGCACCCCACGAGGTGTGTCGGAAGTAAGGTAGAGCGGATCCCGGCGCCGACGAGAGGAGGGAAGCACGTGTCTCAGGTCAGGTGATAGAGACTCCTGGGTAGCCCCGTGGCGTTCACGGTCAGGTCACCACATGGTGAGGAAGCATCACAGGTGATTAAGGATTTTAGTGGACTTCTTTATGGTGTTGTTTTGGTTGTGTTTCCTGTTGAGCCTAAAGCCTGTGCTGTATTTGAATTGACTGGAGGGATGAGTGGAAAGGACTGAGTCAAGGCTACCGTGGACCCCTAATCTGGTCACTTGGTCCATTGTGTAACTTCCCTAGACCCCACCAAATAGGATTTTCTTCTTTTTTTCCCCCTTAGCCAAAATGAGTGAATGAATGAATGAATTTGTATTTATTTATTTTACCAGACTGTGACAGTCTACTTCCCAGAAGTTCCTTGAGGTGGCCAGACACATGATAGTCAGTGAGAAAGGTGTTAGTGAGCTCTGGTCTCCTCTGGGAGGGTCAGGGGCTGATACCATGTCCAGCATCTTCCAGAACAGGACTGGGCCCCCACAGCGAGCACAGAGAACATTCCACGACTTCTGGGGAGCCCTTGGGGCAGGCCCAGAGCTGGGTGCAGTCGAGAACCCATGTGAACACAAGAATATAAACAGACCAATGGAAACAGGGAACTATGCATTTAGATTTTTAAATAGCATACATTAGCATCTTGGAATGAATTTTGCATTTAATATTCCATTGCATTTCCAGAAAGTTTAGTGCTGGAATTTAGTACTCATTTGGCTATGCTACACAGTGAATTTATTCACCTGCTCCTTTGAGGAAAAAGAGGAACTTTCTCTCTAGAAGTCTTTCTCACAGTAAAACCTTTATTTTGGCCTAACCTTTCAGATTTGGGGATAATTTAGGTGTCACAGATAAACCCACGATAGGATAGCTTTCAGACACTATAATTTAAGTGTCTCTGAAATGTAATAAATAGAGCTTTGTCTGGGTTTGGGGAAATAATGTTTTCTTCCCAAACAGCTGTTCATTTGTATTAACAATTTTCTCTCTCTGGAATGGCAGTATTTCTGTTTTATATCTAATCTTGTCTCCCTTCCATCACGAGAGCTGTGTTCACTCCATTGTGGCAGTGTCTTTAAAATCCCTGAGCACCCTGGGCCGATGACACAGCTGACCTCGGGGGCTTCCAGAAGAGAAGCTACCACTTGATTTTCCCTAGCTTATTTCTGGTCAGACCGTCCCTGTGTATCTCACTGGGGCTGGCTGATTTCCCTGCCTTTTCATTTCATCTGAGACCATTTGGAAAAGACATTTAAATGCCAAATGCAGGATGCACAAACCTATGCCCCCTTCTTCCATTGGAAAGCAAAAGGGGCCCCTACTGGTATCTAAAGAGGCAATTTCTGAGGCTGTGTTGAAGATAACCAAATGTGAGCTCTTGCCATGGGGTCTACTGAAATGTATTGGATACTGACCCTCCCCTCAAAGAGGTTACACCCAATGGGCCTACACTAGACCTTTGCTCATGGGAAAAAGAAAGCAGAGAATCATGGGAGTGAGAACACAAATATAAAATGAAGTCTCCTAAGGATCTTATGAGATGGACAGGCAGGACATGTGTGGAAAAAATTACATTTTGCTTTGAAGATATTTGGGTAGAGAGAGGCTCAATGTCACCAAACTCCCATGACTGGTTGGCTGAGGATCACACCCTTTCCTACTTAATGTCTCAGAGAGTCATCACAGGGAAGGGTAGTTAAGAGTGTGCCTTCTGAACCCAGGTGGCGCGTCTTCAAATACCTACTCTGCCCACTTCTGGGCTGCGTGATTTGGGACAAGCTACTTAATGTGGGCCTAAATATCTCCATCTATAAAATTATGACAGTTGTGTTATGTATTTCATGGGGTTCTTAAGAGGATTGCGTGAATTATTACATGAATGTTCAGAGCAGCGCCTGGCACACAGTTAAGTACTCAATAAATGTTAGCTTTGTGCATTGCCAAAGCGCTCAGCACAGGGAACAGCATGCACAGACTGTCATCGGAGGTCATCCTATGCTCCAGGAGGTGAACATTAAGTAGGTCTTCCCTACACCTTTAGCAAAGTTAGAATGAAACAGGATTTTTGTTCTCATGCTATAACCCAGGACTACTGCAGCCCTTGAAACTAATGAAGGACAAAACCATTCACAATATCTGCCTCTGGGGAGCACTCTCGTGGGGACATTCAATATTCAGATCTCCACCCCGGACAGATCAGAAGTGCTGTCCCCTAACGATGCATTCCAGAATACTCTGGAGGGGCCTTTGAGACTCCTCTCCTTTAAGTTCGAAAGCGTGGGGCCCTTTGTGCTTATACGATACTAAATTCCAAGTAACATGTCTCCGTTCACAGTCTATTACATTCAGACCCTCCTGGAAACTGCTTTTCACTGTTGACTGGAAATGTGACCAAAGATTAATGAATTTGGAAGCAGTAAAGTGATAGCGAAGGTATTTGTTTGGTTGTTTGTTTGTTTGGTTGGTTGTTTGGTTGGTTAAAATCCTATTCTGTTCTGACCTGGGTTGGAGTCAGCGGTGAAATTAGGAACCTGGACATGACGGGGACCCAGTGATTTTGGAAATCAGTCCAGGTCCACTCAGATGAGGGGGATGCGAGGAGGGAGAGAGCAGAGGCTCGAGAAAAACCCACCCCAGATTACAGCCCCTGAGTGCCACTGCCCAGAAGCCAGGGGAGAGTCTTGGGGACAGCCCGGGGCTTTGTGTGGGGAGCTCTATCTGCTTAGTCACATACGTGCCCTGAGCTCCCTTTGCTTCACGTCAGCATCTGATCAGCAGCCTCCAAATGTCCTAGCGTCCACAGCAGATCATTTTGATTCAGAAGCCTTCTATTGATAGTTAACTTTTATTGAAAGACTATTCTCTTGATAGGGAATTTCTGACAACTTCAGTGATGTGAGGTTCCAAATAGATAATGACAGCTCTGACGGGGTGTGTTTGTGTGTGCGATGCATTCAAATGCATATGTCACGTCCTGCCATCTTCTAAAGAAGGCTGCTCTAATTTTTCACAACGCTGGAGAAGGCACCCAGCATTCAGGCTCTGTGTGAGTGTGCATAAACACACGATACTTGAACCACGGACCCTATAGCATTTACTAGCATACCTGGACATTTGGTGAGGACAAAGATTTTTTCTTTTTTTTTTTCTTTTTTGGCCAGGAGACTTCCTTGTCAAATGTCCAGTTGCTTTTAGTTAAGTTCCACCCTAGGACAATGTGGTGTAGACAAAGGAGCACCAGATTTCCGTCCTGACTTCGCTGTTTTATAGCCGTTGTCAGGGTCATGGGGTTAGATGACTGACCCAGGATTGTGTTCTAGCTCTCCACTTACTATGCAAATAAGGCAAGGTGTTGGGGCACCTCTGAGCCTCACTTTCTTGTCTCTAAAATGAGGATCACATTAGTAACCATAATGCCTTCTTTAAAAGGTTGCTATTAACGACTTACAAATGGCTGGAAAAACCCTTTGCACAGTTAACTGCACATAGAAAAGTCTCAATAATAATAATAATAATAATAGTTCATACTGCTTATTGCTTTCGCTATGTTATTATGGATTCTTAATTGCCTCATTCATTTGAAAGAAGAAGCACTTCGTATTTTCAGGGCTGTTTTCAGAGTTAGGTGAACTCATATATGTGGACGTGGAGCACTGTGTATATGCTCTGAAGCACCTTTTTTTTTTTTAATGTTTATTTATTTATTTTGAGAGAAAGAGACAGAGAAAGCCAGCATGAGCAGGGGAGGGGCAGAGAGAGAGGGAGAGAGAGCCCGAAGCAGAGAATCCTGACCCGGGGCTCCATCTCACGACCGTCTCATCTCCAGCTTATGACCTGAGCCGAAATCAAGAGTCCGATGCTCACCTGACGGAACCCCCTGGGCACCCCTGAAGCACTTTATTAAAAATAATAATGATGATGATGATTGTATTTTCACTTAGTGAGGATCTCTAAGTGCCAGGCACTTTTCACTCTGTCTCTAACTCCAAATAGTCCTGGGAGGCAGTAGAATCATTTAGATTGGAAATGAAACAGGCTTAGAAAAATTTGCCTGGGACCACGCTCAGATTTCAACCTAGATTTTTTTTTTTAATTCGAAGTCGTCATTCTACATAGCTGCATCTCAGTGGTAACAAAGCAATTGTTAATAACAGTTTATTGTTCCCGTTGATAACAGGATCAGGTTCCCAGCATCTAGTCTGCATAATCATTGGGTAGTATAACTTATACTGCATGTATTTTATATTAAAAAGTATGATTTTTATACGTAGCTGGCAGGGGAGATTCCATGATCATGAAGGTGGTTTTCCCAGGGCGAGGCTTATCCATCACACTCCGGATGTGCTGACCCTTGCGATTTCACCAAATGTGGGAAGCTTGACTGCATAACTTTTGGTAGTGGGGGACTGCGTTCACGCTTTCCTTGCGGGGAAGAGTATGATTTTGGTGAAATGCATTGGACACATAGTCACAGACTTAGATGTGTATCCACCCATGAAGCCTGAGGCTAGGCAGGAGGTTTCAGAAAGAAGGAACCTGTTGGCAAGATCTAGGCAGTGGCCGCGTGGTTGGAAAACACGTGCTGTCCCCTGTCCCCAAGGGGAATAATTTGAAGGGCATACTCTTCGAATGGCTAAATTCCAATACTTACATTATAATATTCAGTGCTTTTTTGAATTTATGTTTTTGCATTTCAGTTACATGAATTTTTTAATCATATTGTAGATTATAAGTAAATGGAATTTACAGTTTGGTGCCCCCACCGGCATACTAATTTCAACTAGGGTATTGCTCAGCAGCTGACAGTGGTCTGCTCAGGTGAGCAGCCTGGCCCCTGGGCATGTCCTGAGGGGGCGTATCTGTGCTGAACTGTCCCTGAACACCTGGAGCCTACCCGACTTCTTGAGATCCACACGGCTTTGGGGTTTGGCAGTTCCTTTTTTTTTTTCTCCCTAATTTTTAAATGTTTATTTATTTTTGAGAGAGAGAGAGAGCACAAGCGAGGGAGGGACAGAGAGAGGGGGAGATGCAGAATCTAAAGCAGGCTCCCAGGCTCCACGCTGTCAGCACAGAGCTTAACACGGGGCTCGAACCCAGGAACCATGAGATCAGGACCGGAGCTGAAGTTGGATGCTCAACTCGCTGAGCCACCCACGCGCCCTGGGGTTTGGCGTTTCCTCACTGCGGCTTTACTGAAGTTTTGCTGCTGCTGCTGCTGCTTTTTACCCTTTCAAAGCCTCAGTCTCCACAACCTATTAAATCAAAATAATCATACTCGAGTCTTTGAGTTTCCAGGCAGGTAAAGGGATATTTCACTTAACGAGCTCAGCATTTTAAACGATGGAGCTTCCTTTTCCACCCTTCTTTGACTTCGGAAAGAAAAAAAGGGTCCACTTTTGCAACAATGGAATATCTGGTTTGCCTTTTTACTGTCTCATTTGCACGGACTTGGAAAAGATGCCTGGTCAACCAACACGGAGCAAACACACGTACCAGGGGATCAGAAGCTTGGCTTTTCACCCGTGACCGTGAGGTGCCGCTGGTGGGGCCGTCCCATCTGCAGAGGGCTCTCTGCCCCAGTCCGGGGGGAGTGTCCCAGCTGTCCCTAGGTTACAGAGGCGAGGACCAACTGCCCCCACCCCCACCCTTCAGATTTTTGCTCCTGAAGCCCAGCGCCCTGGCCTCCGTCACACACACGTGTCTACCAGGTTTAACTTTTAGTTTGGAAAACACCCATCATTTTCACCTGTAGTTTGGCTTCCTGGCCTGATAAAACATTTTAGAATATTTCCCCAATCCTGCTCCCCTCCCCCCGCCCCCCTACCGCTCCAAGTTACAAATGGCCAGATTTCAGTCATCAGGAGAGTCGAATGTATTATTTTTTTGCAGCCTGTCTTTCTGGGGGCCAGATTCCAAGGAGGCAGCCCGTGGGCTCACAGGCCAGGAGAGCCAGGATTTCAACAGCGTCAACAATCTTTGCTCATCATACGGAAAAGCAGTGTGTCGGTGCCGGCTCATTAGCATACAGCCGCGCCGTGCTTGCTAACAAAGCAGGCTCTGGGTATCTGCTAGTTTCTCAGCCTGTCTGTCTTCCTTGACCGAGAAGAAGAGGAGAAATAGCTTCAGGCAAGGGTGCCGTCCCTCTCCCGCGGCAAGAAAGCCTCACGAGGGTTCCCAGAGGGAGAGCTTTGAAGTGGTTTTCAAGTAATCGTGCTCTTGGAGAAAGGAGACCAGCCACCCTTTGTTTTTCTAATCTTGTTCTAAATCACGACGGGCACATAAATCGCCATGTTGCCGAGTTAAAAACGAGCGAGCCCCGAGTAATTCCCAATCCTCCCTTTAATAGTTGTGTTTAGTTAGCAGGCTTCAAAAGAAAGAACTATATATGGGCAGAGGTACGCCTGCGTGCCCGCTCGGTCTGTCTCCCAATCCCTCTTTTGTTAGGGGGATGGAGGGGAAGGAGAAACTTACAGGCAGATGTGCTGCTAGATCTACAGGCTTCTGCCAACCATATGGCATCTTAAAGAAAGATGGTTGGAGCGTCTGGATTAGCAAAGAGTCGGGATGGGAAGCCATGTGTCGTGTTGGTACAGGCAGTTGTTTGAGCTCCCTCTAAATGGCTTCAGGAGATTGTGTAATGGAACAAATGGTCCTGTGAGCCCAGGAACAGCCTTGCCGCTGCTGGATAGGCAGTCGGCCCTCGGGCGGGAACTGCTTCCCTTTTTTCTCCCCCCCTCCACTCCCCCCCCCCCGCCCCCACTGTGTCGCCTGTTCTTCTTTGAGTGTTCTTCCAACTCCCAGAATGGACTCAGAACTTTTCCACTTAGAATTTCGCTCCGGGCTCTCCCAACCTGGACGTCTGCCCGAACTCTCTCCTCTCCCTCCGACCTGGAAGTGAAACCTGGAAGTGAACGCCAGCCCGGGTCCTGTTCCGCATCCCCTCCCGAGGCCCCCGCAGGGGTCCGGGCACAGCTCGGTGCGGTCTTTTCTGGGGAGGTGTTGTATCACCACAATTCCCAGAAACCCCGAGAGATGGAAAATCTTTCACCCCTTAGTGGGTCAGCTCAGAGTTTTATGCGATCCCACGTGTTGAGCACCTAAGTGATGTGTCCCTTCGCTATTTTGGATCTCACGTGTGCCACTTAAAAAAAATGTACTAATTCCACAGCAGTGAATTTGGTCTTGTGGGTACCACATGCCATTAACTTGCAGTGTGAGAGACCCCAGGACTCCACCCCCCGACACAAAAGGCAAATGTAAGTTTAAGACTGGAGACACTGCGATTCTGTCAGTGCGCTGGCAGTATTTCATCTGGGCTCCTGTTCTCTGTCCGTTCTTGTTTTGAGAGACTGGGGCAAAAGGGACACTTCCCAGCCACAGCAAATCCCTGGAGCTGTAGCCTTGGCCAAGCTCTTTAGACATTTCAGCTGCATTTGTGGGGCAAACATCTTTCTCTGGGGTCAGTTCAGGGCCGCCGCATATACAATGCACTGTCTTTAGCTGCTAGTGAGTTGGGTCTGCCTCCTCAAGGGGATGGGTGACCCACTCCCGGGCGCCATGATGTATTGGGTGCCATGACGCATCCCACATTATGGTCCATGGGAGGCGCAATGAGTAGCTGATTCAGTGAAAGAACTGGTTGATTTATCTGACCAACTTACCACACCAGCAGCCAGTCGGGGCAGTGGAAGTCTCTGGTGGGTGTCTGGTTTGTGCTGCGTGCCATGGGAGTACAGAGCACTGAACAGCAACACCTCCTTTAGGGTTTGAGGTGCCATCCCCTGATCACAGGCAGTGAGTCCAACTGTCCCAGAGAATGGGAGAAAATAAGAAGTGAGCACTCAGGTTAAAAATGAGTCAGCTCTGGTCAAGAGTAGGAAATAGGAAGCCACCATGTCTACCACAACTTCTATCAAAGGTACTTTGAGCAGAGAACATACAGGCTAGTTTATTTTGCTGTAATGATGCAAACACCCCCCCTCCCCCCCTGCCCAAGAAATGAAATGTAGAGGACTGGGCTGCAGTGGGAGGGAGCACAGCGTCTCGAAATTGGAACATGTATTCAGACTGTCATCATTTTTATGTACTCCTGGCTGAGGCAGAGGATTTTCACTGTCGGACACGAGGTCATCTGAGAAGCATTCGGAGATCATTACCAATTTCTTTCATAAATAAGTCTTTTCTGCAAGGATACCACTGTCACCCAGAAATTTCAGATGAGTTACTATTTCATTTTTGTGAATTCTTTATATTAAAAAAATTACTTGTGAGGCACCTGAGTGGCTCAGTCGGTTGAGCACCGGACTTCTGTTCAGGTCATGATCTCACGGTTCGTGAGTTCAATCCCCCTTTGGCCTCTGTGCCTGGAGCCTGCTTTGGATTCTGTGTCCTTCTTTGTCTTTCCCTCCCCCTCCCACTCTCAATCCGTCTTTCTCAAAAATAAGTAAACATTAAAACAATTTAAAAAATTATTCGTATTTCATAGACCCAGGATAAAAACACATTCCTTTGCCCCACCCCCCACCAGGGCTTATTTCGTGCTGAACACCTTAAGTGTAGGCCTGATTAATGTACGGCTCTGAGGTAGGGGTGGGGGGCACGGGGAGAAGTATAATTTTGATTGTTATCTCCCAATTGGAAGAAATGACCACTTTAATCCCTTTTACCATCCAAATGTACATGGTCCCAAATTTGTCAGCATTAGAATTTCTTGAAACAATGCAATTAAACTGCAACATATTTCCTAACATTCTTAATTAAGACAGTAACTGAAAAATGTAGATTACCAGAAGTTACTGTTTTTATCAACACATTTTCTTTCTTTCCCGCCACCGTCACATCCCCCTCCCCCACCCCCCCCTTTTTTTTTTTGCTTTAAATGTCTGATGTCAGTTTCGTCCACATGTACATTATGCACATGGCACTGAAGAAACAAAGTAAAAAATTCTCTTTTAATTCCGAGCTGCATGCCCAGCGCCACATGCACTGTCTGTTACATGTCGCTTCTTATGAGGTTCATGCTGGGAGTTTCTTTTTAAAGGCAAAGTGTTTCTGAAGGAAAGAGTTCAGGTTGCGCAGATTGTGTTTGAAAAACCTCACTCTCTCCGAGTGGAATTAATACACTGATTATTCCGTGCGGGCTCAAACTGGCACCGTGTGCAAAAGTTCAAGAGTATCCGGAGTGGAAGGAAGGAGGAGAATCTGAGAGAGAGCGCAGACAAAGAGTGCAAGTGTGTTGAGAGGTGAAACTAGCGTAACTTTGGAAGGAGGCAGAGGGAACTTACGTATGAACAACTGAGCCATGAAGGGTCCTCAGGCTTAGAATATTTGTATGAACCAGAAAGCCCTGTCCTCAGGGCTCGTTGCAGGAGGGGTCGCGAAAACCGGCTGGGTTTCTGGCCCGTAACGGGGGGTGGGGGGTGGGGTGAAGCCAGGCCACACCCAGCACCTTTTAACTCTCACTTCTTTGAGGTCTTCAGGTGCTTGTCACTTTCAGCTGAGTCACCGGAGAAGCTCAGTCACCAACCTAGAAACCGAATTTGGGCCGTACTAGTGCCTCGGCCTGTTAGCCAAGATTTCCCCCCGTTTCCTTAAAATCTGAGTGCTCCGGGATCATCAACAAACGATGAATGTTTGCTTTACACATAACGAGTTAAAAGGTCAGAAATGCCAGGAGCGACCACGCCGCCCCTTCCCCATCAAGGGGAAACCAAACTTTCCGGCCCTGCTCGCCGGGGGAACGAGGCGGGACCTGAGCTCGGGGTTAATGAGGCCTTCGCCCTGTCCCTCCCCGACCGCCGCGCCGGCTGAATCCTGCCCTTCCGCCCCAGCCCGGGCCGCCCCGCCGCCCGGCAGGTGCGGGGCCGCCCCGGGACCCCTCCCGCGGGCCGCCGCTGCGCGGCGCGGAGGGCGGGGGGGCCGGGGGGTGCGCGCCCGGGGCGGGGGCGGGGCGGGGCGGGCGGGGCGGGGCGGGGCCGAGGCCGGGCGGGGGGGGCGGCCTGGAGAGCAGGGGCAGGGCGCGGCGGAGGGGCGGCCGCCCTGGGGCGCCCCGGGGCACGCACGACCGCTCCCCGCTCCCGTCGACGGGGTGTTCACTGCAGCTCTGAGACGACGCCTTTCACTGGCGGCGTCCAGGGAAGGGGGGCGGGGGGACGACCGCTACCTTCTGCCCGGCGGCTGCTCGTCTCCGAAGCGGGAAAGTGTCTCCGGGACGGTTGAGGGCCGGGTCCTCCCATTGCCGGGAGCTCAGGTCAGGGCCCGGGAGGACGGCCGTATTCTGCACCCACACCTCTTAAAATGCTGCTCTGCGGGGTCCCCCAGCCCCCTGCCGCCCCACCCCCACCCCCACCCCAGGCCCAGCTGCTGGCCCTGGAGCCCCTCTCGGCCTATTGTCATGGGCGGGCAGGGCGGCGGCCGCATCCCAAGCCCGGGACGCGGCCCAGAGGCAGCGAATGCCGCATGGGGGACCTGGCAAGCCTGGGCTTCTTCCCAAATCTGGGCTCCGGTGCCCACGGGGGTTCCCCGTCTCCGCCGCAGGAGCTCCCCAGGCGAGGGCCTGACCGGAGCCGTGGGGGTCGAGCGCCGCGCCCACCGCGGGGGCCCCACTCGCAGCCCCCGGGAGCCCCTCGCGTTCAGGAACCCCTGAGTGGGGAAGGTCGCCCGCCTTGCTCTGTTGGGACCCTGCGCCTCTCCCCCGTCGCGTGGCGACACCTGCCTGCCCTCTGCACCGGCCGTGTCTCCCCTGCTCTCTCAAGGGCTGCGCGCCTGGGGCGCGAACTCGGCCTCTGCGAGCAGCACGTCTGGGTGATTGACGCCGGGGAGGCGGAGGCGGCCTTCCCGACGCGCCCCGGGGTGCTTTCCCGAGCCAGCGGCTCCCTGTTTCCCTGCGCTCCTTCCACAAAGTAGAGTAAGGCGCGTTGGAAGCCGAGGCTGGTTCCCTGGCCGCTTTCAAAATGCAAAATTTCACAGCCCAGGCCCGAAGGTGGTGACTTAATCGGGCCCTTCTCCCCCCACGACGGGCGTGGACCTGGGCGAGGACAGGAGGGTCGTGCCCCCGGGGCCCCCGCAAACGCGGCGCGCAGGCCCCTGTCCGCCCTGCGAGCTGAGCTGCACGAGCGGCCGCCGTGCGTCCCCGCGCCCATCCCTGTGCGGAGGACCCCCTTTTACTAAGTGATTTATTACTCTTAGCAGAATTCCTTTGGCTGCAGATTTTATTTCTGAGTCACTCTGTTCAGCTCAATTGGTCGCCTTCAGTTACCGTGGCAACCAGCAGATGGGGTTCTTTGACAAGGGTCAGCGGGGAGGCTGCCTCGGTATAGACTGTAGACGGAAAAGGAGCTAAATAAAAAGCTTTCAGCACTGACAGCTCGGTAGTGGATGGCCAGGAGTACTTACCAAATCACTTGCATTAAAGCCTAATTAAGATGTGGGCCGGGCCGCGAGCCGCAGTGACTGGATCTGGTTGCGGAGCTGACGCGGCCACACCTCTGTGGCCAGTTTGCCGGCCTCCAGGACGGTCGGCCACGAAGGAGACAGAGCGCTGGCTGCAGTGTGGACCCGGTCCAGGGCCCCTCCCGGAAGGCCTGAGGGCCTGGGAGCCCCGACTCCCCCTGCTAACAGCACCCCCCGCAGAGCCTCCCCGGGCAGCACCTCGTGCTGCGGACAGTGCCAGGCCTCATAAGACCGTCCTTGGCGCTCGTTGCAGATAGTATTCGTCAGAATAAAACTGATCTTTTCGTTGTTGCAGATAAAGGTTACTAAACAGATGTGCTGTCTAAGTGCAGAGGATCTTTTCTGTAGGGAGGGAAAGGGACCTTTTTCGGTCAGTTGACAAAATTAGAATTCAGTGGGTTAGATAAGGGTATTCTGTCACTGTTCGACGTCACTGTAGTTGATAATATACTGTGGTACGTGGGAGTGTCATTATCACCGGGATGTACACGCTGAAGACTGGGTGCACACAACTTACTGTGAGATGGCTCCGAAAACAGTAAAAAAATTATATACATATACCTATGTATGTTTGTGTGTGTGTGTGCGCATGGGTACGCGCAGGGGGCGGCGAGAGAGAGAGAGAATAATAAATGGGTTTAAATAAGAGGTAAATTTGGATAAAGGGTATGTGGGTATTCTTTGTACTATTCTTACAACTTTTTGTAACTGATATTTCCAAATAGTTTTGATTTTGTTTTTATTTTTTGTTGAAAACATTTTTTTTTTCAGTGTTTATTGTGGGGGGAGGAGGGGCAGAAAGAGAGGGAGACACGGAATCCGAAGCAGGCTCCAGGCTCTGAGCTGTCAGCACACAGAGCCGGACTCGGGGCTCAAACCCACTAACCGTGAGATCTTGACCTGAGCCGCAATCAAGAGTCGGATGCTTACCCAACAGAGCCACCCAGGCACACCCCCTAAAGTAAATACTTTTTAAAAAGAGGATGGTTCAGTGGAGGTTTAGGTAGGGGTGGTAGGAGAGGCATGGAGGCGGGGTTCTGCCCGTGCTGCTCAGCGGCCTCAAGCCAGGTGTGGTGGCCTGGACTCGACTCTGCAGAAACCGTGAGATCCGAGCGGCTTCATTCCTCCGTGCTGGTCCCTGCCGCACGGTCCACCTGTGCCCCCCCATGACTGCTTCTGCTTTGAAAAGACTGAGCTACAGGTGACCGCGACTGAGGCATGCGGTCTCCTGGGTTCTTTAGAGTTTAAGGTTCCGGACACCTGGGCTCTGCCCCTCCTGTTCCCTGGCTGCAGGCTCCTCTCCCGCTGCCAGGCCCTCAGGGGCTCAGGAGCTCGGCCCGTGTCACACGGCGCTTGCTCTCTCGGATGACAAGCCAGTGATGCAGCAGATGTTCCCGGTGTCCTGTGCTCAAGCTGAGGCTCATTTCCAGCCTGTCTTAAGCAGCTGGTCTGTGAGAGTGCCAGGTGACACGGCCCGAGGCCCCGGGGGTGCGGAGGCCTGGGGAGCCAGCCCCCGGCGAGCTCCCCAGATGCGCCTCTGGAGCCCCGGGCCTCCCGTGTCTGCCTCCTCCGGGCCAGCACCAGTCCAGACTCGGTGTGGCGTCCAGACCGGGGAGTGCGCACACTGGTCGGGGACAAGGTAACAGAAATGGGGCTTTGCACCTTTTAAGGCAATCGGTGCCATGTTTCTATTGTCCTTCTCAGAACTGTCAGTTGGCAGCAGAGTGGCAGTTTAAAAAGGAGCAAAGTTTAAGATTTTTCTTTTTTTTAATTGTTTATTTACTTTTGAGACAGAGCATGAGTGGGGGGAGGGTCAGAGAGAGATGGAGACTCAGAATCCAAAGCAGGCTCCAGGCTCTGAGCTGTCAGCACAGAGCCCGACATGGGGCTCGAACCCATGAACCACGAGATCATGACCTGAGCCGAAGTCAGATGCTCAAGCGACTAAGCCCCCCAGGCGCCCCAAAAGGAGCAAAGTTTAAAAAGGAGCAAAAGCAGAGCCAGAGCTGGCTGTTTCCCCTGAGCCAGGTGGGGGAGTACTGGCCTAGGGGCTCCCCCCTCAGAAAATGACTCTGCTGCCGCCCCCACTGGGTCCCCCAGGGGGTCACCTTTCTCAAGGTCCTTGCATAAAATCTTTTTTTTTTTTTTAAAGTATGAAATAGAAGTGAGGTCTTTTTCCAAAGGATTCTGAAATGCTTCTAAGAGCACTGGCTTTGGAGTCAAGAGACACGGGTTTTGGTCTTAGGTTTACTACACACAAGTTGTGTGACCATCAACCTCGGATTCGCCCTCATGGGCTGGACTGGATGACCTCTGAGGGGCCCCTCAGCGCTCAGATGACCTCATCAGGTGATCCTTTTGCAGAGAAGAACAGGGTCTTTCCTCAGTCGCTGCCCCTTAGCAGCTCTCCGCCCCCACCCCTGCTTCAGCTGATTGGAAGTTTGAAAGAAAGAAAAATGAAAGGGGTGGTGCAGGAACGTACATTTCCTTTGCTGGAAAGGTGAACTCTCCCCAGAATGGCTTGCTCTTTAGAATGAATTACTCAATTACAATCCCCGCTGAACAGGCTGGATTTGGGCAAAGGAAATTTAAATGGCAAAGCAGCCCTTGAAGCGGCCTTCCTGTTCTAAGTGAGGATAACCGGCTGGAATAGGTTCCAGATGCCTAAACGTGGCTTATTCTCGCTGACTCCGTGCGACCACGGACGTTAATGAGATAGGATGACATAAACTATGGCAAGCGGTTTTCAAGCACTGGGGAAAAGTGTTCAACTTTTCATTAATATGGCTTAGTCGCTGAAATTGACTCCCTAGAGCAAGTTATTAGGGTAATTGGGTTTTCAGACTTCAGCTTGGGCAACCGCATTATCAGGACTAGAGCGGACCGCAGGGTCTGAGGGCGGGAATGCAGTGAGATTGTGTGGGTCACAGCACCATGGGCAGGTGCAGCTGGAGGAGACCTGTCATCCTGCAAGCCCCGTGCCTGGCAAACTTTCTCTCTGACGGGTCAAGCCGTCAACACTTTAGGCTCCGTGGCGGCTCCTCGACTCGGCTGTTATAGGGCAAAGCGGTCACAGGCGATACGTGAAGGAAGAGCGTAGCTGTGTTTCAAAGTGTATTTCAGGGACTGAAAGTGAATGTCGTGGACCGCTCACATCACAAAGTATTCCTTTTCTTTTTTATTCATCGTTCAAAAATATAAAAAGCATCCTTAACTTGCAGATTGTACAAAAACAGGCAGTGGGACAGGGCGGGGTGTGGCCTGGGGGTGTGAAGTTTGCTGACCCCCTATTTCACGTGTGAGGAAACTGACACTCAGTGTGACCACGTTGCTTTGCTGATCTTATGCCTGACGTCCAGGCCTGGGAGTAGACCATGATGCTTTTCGCTTGGACAGTGGGCTGCTTCGATGATCAGAGCTGGAGCCAGGGGAAGAACTTTTCCTCCACGAGAGCTCATGTTGGATGTGTGAGGAGTATTGCGAATGATTGCATGAGAGTGGTTCTTACAGTCGAGAATGCACCAGAATCACCCAGAGGGCTTAGGAAAACTACACTGCTGCTCTCCCCCCGCAGAGCTGCTATTCAGGAGGTCAGTTTTAGAAATGGAGAACCTGAGTCTGAGATCAAGCCTTTTGCCCGAGTAGAATAGGGCACTCGGGCCCTATTTGTGGTTGGATTTTGAAGCTGCGTCTCCGCATCCAAGTGCAGCCGGCACTCATCTATTCTAGAATCTTTTAAGTTAGTGGCAAATTTCGGTAGCATACTTCAAATTAGCTAATGTATATTTTATGCCCTTTCAAAGTTATTACAGCTGAAGGCTTGCTTCTACTACAGATAAGGAATTACAGGTCTCTTTGGTGTAAATAGTGTCCATTGGTAAGTCGTTTGTTCATTCCGATGTATTCACCCAGCACAGTCTATACAGCAAGCACCTTGCTGAGTGCTGGAGATGGAGAGCTGAACAAGACCCCACTCCTGTCCTCAGGGAACCCGAGTTCAGTGACAGGGGTAGACAAGCCACAACCGTGGATGGGACCATGGCGGGGACCGGTGTGACCAGCTGCAGAAAGACCAGATAGTTCAGGAGCCAGTCTTCAGAGCCGGGGGTCTGAGCCCTGTGGACAGAAAAGGCAAGAGGAGGTGGCAAGGAGGCCTGGGAGCCAGGCGACCAGAGGTGGGCCACCGATGAGAGAGACACACACACACTGTGACCTGGTCATCCTGGCCGGCAGCCTGAGCTCGGGCAGATGGCCGACTTCTGTGCCTCGCTTTTCTCACCCCCCAGACAATGCAGATGAGAGTTAACACCTACTGTTAGCTCTTGTGAGAGGGACCGCTCACCGGGAGTGATTGCGTACTTTACAGTCTACTATTTGCACCTTTTACATCCATATGTTGGTTGAAAAGTGTTCTTCATTTCCATGAGGAAGCCCCTGTCCCAGTGAAATCGTGGGTCCGAGCATCTGAGAACCCTTCTCTAGAAAGGGGAGGGCAAAACTTGGCTGTAGCCCGCGGCCAAAGGAAGGGGTTCCAGTCTGAAAACATTTTAGGTTAAAAGACATTTACCCACACGCCCCCCAAACCAACGGCAAAACAACACAAAAACAGAAAGGGGGGAAAACACCCCACCGTAGTCGGTAGGAAGCTCCTGGGTGAAGCTACTGAGTGAACTCACACCTCTAATCAAGAACACGTGTATTTCTAGGGCTATTGGCTCCTCTGGAGGAGGAAGGGGGGCGGCCTGGAGAAAACCACATGGGAAGCAGCCCCATCGTGTTGGTACCAGGTTCACAAGTGTTCATTTGGTTATTATACCTCATCGTGTATTTATACACTGCATATATTTTGTATGTATCACATACAACATAAAAAAATTTAAATATATGTATTCACTCGCTTTCACAGTATTCATGGCAAACGAGTGTCTGAAGCACAGGACCAGAGCTGGCAGCTTGCACGGCTTCTGTTTTGCATAAGATCTCTTCCCCCGGCCCACTCAGCTCTATAAAGTTGTTTTGTATTTTACCACTTGCTCCATCTTATCCTGAAGTCTTGCATATTTAGAAAAAAAAAATGTTGGTTCTGATCACGCCTTCGGGGTGTGGCAGAGGGGATCGCTGTTGAATCGGTAGAGGGGGTGCAGCCCCCTTGGATCAGATCTGCATCCTGGGCTTCACAAACCCAGGCCCAATGGTTCCCATGGTAACCGTGGCCCCACCCACCTGTGCGTTTGCACCTGGAGCCGGTGCACGTGCTGAGGCCTCTGCCCACAGAGGTGCAGCCGCTCTTCTCCCCAGCAGGCCCCGCTTCTGCCCAGTGCTGGTGGCTGGGCACCAGCAGGGCCTTAAGGAAACGGGCCCCTGCGATCAGGATGGAGGGCCCAGCCTGGGGCGCAGAGTGGCCGGGAGGGGCCTTCCTCTCTGCCCTCAGGGGCAGGTGGGCGCCGGCTGCCTCACGGGGAGGCCCGCTGGGTACCATAACAGCCCAGTGCCGGGGGGGCACCTGGGAGGGACGGAATAGCTGCCGCGTCCAGAGAGGAGGTGCAGGCGCTGGGTAAGACGGTGCAAGTTAGGGACTGGGCTCCGGAATCTGAGGCTTCGCCTCTCCGTCCGAGTGGGGAGCCTGCGCGTGGTTTGCAGGCTGTCGGGGGCTCCTTCTCGCAGGCCGGCTGGAGGCAGGCTCCGAAGCCGGCCTGGTAAGGCCCCCCCCACCCCCTCTCCCTCCTCCGGTTACCTCTGCCTTGTGCAGGAAGCCCCCAAACAGGGGAGCCAGGCAGAGGGAGAAATCACAGCCTCTCCGAATGACCGTGAAGCTGAGACGCGGGCATTGAGAACGCTCAGCCCTGTGAAGATCCGAGGGGTCCCGTCCAGGCCCTAGAGACCTCCAGGGCCAAGAACATAAGAGGAAGGGCAGCCGGGTGTCTGGGTGGCTGGAGATCAGGAGCCCCTGCAGGGCCGGGAAGGGGCGAGAAGACCAAAGGGTAAGTCGGGGTGCCCGGGGCTCCGTCAGAAGGTGCTCCCCCTGACTGACCCTTGGCAGCCCGCCCCTGGCCAGTGCCTCATCGTCCGTGCCAGCCCCCCGGGAAGCACGCTGTCACCTGGCTGCTTTTCTCAACAAACCGGCTGTCTGACTGGGGCCGAGCATGAAGGCTGCTGGGCAGGTGCGTCCCCCGCTCACCTGGCTGCCTTCTTGCCCCAGGGGGGGTCCCAGCCTCTGTGGAGGGTGCCTTCCCGCCTTGGAGGCCCAGCTCTCTGGCCTCTCCTGCGGCCTCCCTGCCACAGGCTCAAGCCCCTTCCACCCTCTGCACCCCTCTGGGCCCTTGCCCTCCGCGAAGCCCCTCTCCAGAATAGTCTCCCCTCTGCCTTCCCTATGATCAGGCTTCCGCCACCCTCCCTGCCGATGGGGCAGGTGGCCGTGGGCGGGCACATCCACGGCCCGTTCCACAGCCAAGGCCCCCTCTTCCTCCGGGAAGGCCCCCTTGCCCCCTAAACCCCAGGTTCTCCTGTCCTGCCCATCTTCTGTCTCCGTGCCTGCTGGCCCATAAAGTGCGGCTGGTCATCAAGGCCCTGCACTGCTCTCTCACTGGCAGACGTGCTCAGCCAGGAAGCTCGTGGGGGGCTTGGATACCTGTATTTTTTTTAAGGTTTATTTATTTAGTTTGAGGGGCTGGGGAGGGAAGAGAATCCCAAGCAGGCTGTGTGATGTTGGTGCGGAGCCCTGCGTAGGGCTTGAACCCACAAACCAGGAGCTTGTGACCTGAGCCAAAATCAAGAGTCAGATGCTTAACCGACAGAGCCACCCAGTACCTGTATTTTTAAATTTTTTTTTAAATGTTTTATTTATTTCTAGGAGAGAGAGAGCGTGAGCAGGGTAGGGTCAGAGACAGAGGGAGTCACAGACTGAAGCAGGCTCCAGGCTCTGAGCTGGCAGTCAGCACAGAGCCCGACGCGGGGCTTGAACCCACGAACCGCGAGATCATGACCGAAGCAAAAGTCGGACGCTCAACCGACTAAGCCACCCAGGCGTCCCCCAGTACCTGTATTTTTAACCAACTTGAAAATCTCTGCAGGCTTCCCTGGGTGGATCTTGCCCCGAGTTCATGGCCTTGCCTCTCAGCAGGTTTGGCCTGAAATCCAGCCGGAGATCAGCCAGACCTGTCCCAGACCCCAGGCCTCAACTGCTGGGGGAGGGGGGTCTCCCAGGTGCCTCCCCCTGGTTCTAGAGCCCCCACTGCAGGCCTGTCCCTCCTCCCATCCTCTCTCCCAGTGAAGGACACTGCCACTGCCCAGACGACCAGGTCCGTATCTGTTAGTTTGGCCGCAGAGCTTGGCCGGGGCCAGCCCTGTGAGTGGCCTGCAGGCTGCGAGCCACACTGCCCAGCTCACGGTTCCCAGACAGCATGGCCCTTGCAGCCTCCCTTCTCATGGGGGTGGGGGGAGCCCCCTGCCCCTCCCAGACAACCCCCATTCTTCTTTTCACGTCCTGACGTGCTGGCTGAGTGGCCCCAACCAGCTGTGTATCCTTTTGTACCTGCGTTTCCTCCTCCTTAAAGCACAGATAACGAGTTTCCACCCGAGGGATTGTAGGCACTTAGCGCAGCACCTGGCCCATAGCCGGCGCTCAATAGATGATGATCTGTTTCCTTGGTGGGCACAAGCCCCCTCGGCCCTGCACTTGCTGGGTGCCCACTCGCTGTCCTGCTCCCAGGGCAGCACCTCTTCATTTCCTGCTCCCAGGGCCAACCTCTCCAGAATTGGCCGGGAGGCCCCCTGAAGGCAGGGACCCGTTGTAATTCTTGATATTCCCAGTATCTTGCTTGCCAAGGGTTGATTGGCTTGCGGAAATCACTCAATGAATCGACCATCCATTAACAATAGTTAAAGAACACCAGGACCCTGGGGCGCTGGGGGGCTCAGTCGGTTCAGTGTCTGACTCTTGATTTCGGCTCACGTTATGATCTCATGGTCCATGGGATTGAGCCCCACATTGGGCTCTGCCCTGACAGCTTGGCGCCTGCTTGTGATTTTTTTTCCCCTCTCTCTCTCTCAAAATAAATACACTTAAAAAACAAAAGACACCTGGGCCCTGCCTAGATGTGCCTCCAAGTTTGACCACTTCCTGTATGGCTTTGTGCACGTTGATTGAACATCTTAGCTTCAGTGTCTCATCTGTAAAATGGGGGTTAGATAATCACTGTGGAAGAATAAGCACAGGGCTCCGGATAAGCCATTGTTGGTGGTGGGGGCTGAACACGTGCACTTAGAAATACAAAAATGAGAGCAATTATCAGCATGGAAAATACTAGACAACTTCTGTGTCCTTGGACACCCCAAGATGGTTCTTCTAGGTGACGGCAATGAAATACCCATGAACAGAATATAGGCAGGGGGTTGCACAGTGTTTGGGGAAGGCTGTCCCCCCAAATAACCTTTTAATTATAAAAGCAGTGTCTTCCCAATGTTCATAATAGGCCTTGAGAGAGCTGCTACTGAAATATGTTACCTTAACAAAATCCCTTTGGTCTAAATCCTAGGTTTCTTTCTTTCTTTTACCTTTCTTTCTGTCTGTCTTTTAACAAATGTGGGTTTAGGTTTGCTGTTATTGTTGTTTTTACCTTTTCTGAGCTTGTGATGGACTTTGTTGTTGCTGTTCATGGAGTGCCGGAGTAGAGGCTGACCCCAAACAACTTATCTTTTAAAGGGAGAAAAGCACCCCAGGATTGACTGCCTGGAGTGTTCAGGCAAAGCTAGTGCGGCCTTCGGCCTCGCTGAGGGAGGGCAGGGCCCTCCCGAGGCCCTGACTCCTCAGATCCGTGGTGCTTCTGCCGCACAATCCAGGCAGCAGTTTCCTGCCCTGATGCCCAGCTCACGCCCAGGGACTTGATTCAGCCAGGCCGGGTGGGGCCTGGGCACTCTCATGTAATTGCCGCAGGGATCCGAAGCCTCTGGTTTGCAAAACAGGCCAACAGAGCTGGAGCTCCGGGGGAAGCCAGAGGGCGTAACCCAGTGTGGCCGGTGCATGGCCGGCATTTTGTGCTCTGAGAGCAGGGTCTGGCTCAGCCCATAGCTCTGGATCAGGCAGCCACCTCTTTCTGGGAGCCCAGAAACACATACTGAAGCCATCAGTCCATAGGACTGTTTTCCCATTTGATCAAAGCACAGGGCAAGGGACCACATGGAGAAAGGCCACTCCTGGCGCCTTTGTGGCCTTTAAGCCTTAATGGTGTCATCTATTTATCACATGTTTCTGTTACATTTGTTTCCAGCAAGCATGAAGCCAGTGGGTTACTACCTCGCTAGCTTTTAGCCTTTGACCGTCTCCATACCCAGGACTTGATTGGAGGGGGAAAGCCACCGAGGGGTTAGACAGCTCGGCTGCTAATGATGATGCTTTTTGCCTGCCTGATTCAAATATCCAAGCATTAGATTGTGTGCTTCTCGAGGAAAGAAGGCTGCCCGCCCCCGTCTCTGCATCTTCTACGGGAGCCACTCCGGTGCTGGACGGCAGAAAAGCTGCTCAAATGAGTGGTGGCTGCCTGCATCTGTTGGAGGCTCAGCCTGGGCAGAAAGCCCCTTCCCGGCTCCCACCCCCCGCCCCCGCCTCCAGCCTGCTGGCCGGCTTCTCCGGCGCCCTAGAATGCCCTGGCCCCGGGGCGCCTGGGTGGCTTAGTCGGTTAAGCGTCCGACTTTCGCTCGGGTCATGATCTCGCGGTTCGTGGGTTCGAGCCCAGCGTCGGGCTCTGTGCTGACTGCCAGCTCAGAGCCTGGAGCCTGTTTCAGTCTGTGACTCCCTCTCTCTCTGACCCTCCCCTGCTCACGCGCTCTCTCTCTCTCTGTCTCTCTCCTAGAAATAAACAACATTAAAAAAAAAATTAAAGAATGCCCGGGCCCCGCCCAGCTGCTCCTGATGCAGGGACACTCCTGTTTGCTCGACGCCCCTGGCGTGGTTCTGAGGCTGCTCTCAGGAGACACTGTCTCCGTGCGACTGCGGCAGTGACGGTGGGGACGGAGTGGGCTTCCCAACGCTGCAGTGCCCCGGCTTCACCAGGATTGGAGGAAGGGTAGCAGGGGCCGGAGGCATTACTGTCGTGTATACAGTACAGGAGCGGGAAAGCACCCACACTTGGACGGAAGGTCCTCGTGTTCGGATCCGGGGGCCTGGGAGGCCGACCTGGGCCAGAGCAGCTGACCCCGGCCCTGAACAGCTACCGGCGCAGGAGGGAAGAACTAAGCCCTTGGCCCTTTCCTTGCCCTCTTTCTCCAGAACTGGCAGACGGCTGGAGGCTAGTGGGCGGGGCATGGGCCCGTGGGCGGGGCCACGCGGCGGCCTCCAGCGCAGGGGGCGGGGCATGGGCCTGTGGGCGGGGCCACGCGGCGGCCTCCCGCGCAGGGGGCGGGGCGGCTGTGTGAGCGCGAGCCCTGCTGCCCGCGCGCCCGCCGCGGACGCTCGGTTTCCCGCCCGCTCCGGCTCCCGGCTCCCGGCCCCTCGGGACCTTGAACTTGCAGGTGTGGAAAGTAGCCCGCGGCGTACGAGGAGGAGGGAACCGGGGTGGGGACTGGCAAGGACCCACAGACTCCCTCGGAGGTTGAGAAGGGCGGGCAGTAGGTGCGGCCCCGGAAAGGCCCCGGGCCGCACGTGGCACAGGCTTCCGGGAGGGAGGGCGCGAGTAAACCCGGAAAGCCGTTAGGCAGCGGGGCTGCGGCTGCGTCAGCTGGTAGTGAGGGCGCGCCCACCCCTTGCTTGTGCTCCGAGCCCGCCGGCCCGCAGGGAGGCCCAGCCAGAGGGCGCCCCGGCGAGGTCACCGACTCGCTGTCGGGCGAGCAGCCCGCAGGTTGGGACGCGTGCATCGCGAGCTTTGAAAATCCCCTTCCTGTGAAAGTACAAGTCCGTTTCTCCGTTGCCGCTTCTGGCGGGTGAGGCCCGCGAGGAAGGGCGCATGAACATGCAGCTTCTTTCCAGAACGGTTGTGGGTAGTTGTGCAGCTCTAAATTCAGTCCAAGGCCCACGTTCCCAGGGGCGCGCGTGCTGCGGGCCGTAGGCAGCCGTCTGTGGACAAGTGCGGATAATGGTTGGAGTGAATTAGCAAGTCTGGGGAGGAGGGCCCATCAGCAGAATGACAGATTTAGGATCTTTGAAGACAGCTGGTCAGCGATGCCGGCGCTCGTGACTGACCGGGCGATTAATACTGGAAAAGCCTTAGTTGAGCGTTTCCGCGGCCCCTCGCCCCCTCGCCCAGCCGGGGCGGTGCCAGCGCCGTCTCCGGTGAACATGGGGCGTTGAGGCCCCCATCTTTGACGCTGGGGAGGTTAAGCGTGCAGTTTTCCTCCGCCTGTCCAACCGGTCGGGGGCTTTCCTGAGGGACAGCTCGGTTGCGACGGCCCTGGATCCCCGTTCACGTTTGATACGATGCCCAGTGCCAGCCGCCAGCCCCGGCCGCGCAGCCCGGGGTCCCGCACTTCCGGCTGGAGCTTCCCGCAAACGCAGACGCCGGAGGCCGCGGTCGCCCCCCTCCCTGGCGCCCCCCCACACCCCCCGTCCCTGGGCCCCGCCCCGACTCTGCCGTCCGTGTCTCTGCAGGCTGAAGCAGCTGGACAAGCACAGCCAGGCCACCGCCCAGCAGCTGGTGCAGCTTCTGCGGGAGAGGCAGAGCCTGCAGGACGAGATGGGGCGGCCGAGAGCGCAGGTACGGGGGGCGCCGGCCGCGGGCGGGAGTCCTCACCTCCCCCCCCCACCGCCCCCAGAGCGCGCGGGTCTGCATCCGGGGCTCTATCTCCTTCCTTTCTTCAGAGCTGCGTCTTAACCAGTAACCCGGCTGGGGAGTTCCTGAAGACTGTGCTGGGCACACTGGGGGACACAGGTATGTGGGCCGTGGGCCTGCCCCCTTCGGGGGGCTGAGTCTGTGCGGGAGAACAGACCCGCAGGCCACAGATGCCGCTGCGGACGGGTGTGGGTGGTGGAAAGGTGGGGAGGGTGTGGGCAGGCTTCCTGGAGGAGGCGGCTTTGGGCTTCCCCGGAGGATGCAGACGCTCGGAATCCGGTGAGGAGAGAGATGCGGCCTGCCCCTGGGAGGGGGGCACTGTGAGCGGAATGCCGGAGGCCTGCCCCAGGTCTGCTACCTCCTGACCGAGTGCTCGCAGGCGGCCGGCTGGGCTGCGATACAGAAGGTGCCCTTGAACGAGCCTGCAAGACTGATTGTTGTCTCCCTTTCGCAGAGAGGGAAACTGAGGCCCAAACAAGCCTGTCCAGCTAGCAAGTAGTGCAGTGTCCTGCCTCATGCTGACCCCACAGCCCAGGACTTCCCGGGTGAGGTTAGCTCTGGGGAAAGAGAACATCCGGGTGAATTTGGAGTGAGATAGGCGACCCTGCGCTCCTAGATTGCTTCTCTTCCGTCAGACAAGCCGTTCTTTTTGCCCCATGAAGCAATTTGTTAGGATGACGGGGTGGCCCTGAAATGCCCAGAATTCGAGAGAACCCCAAAAACAGACCACCAGAGACCAGAGTCAAAGCCAAGCGGCAAGGGTTGTTTATTTGCAGGTTCGAACCCAGACCTCCGCGCACTCACTCGTTGCCGGTGACGCTGAGAGAGGCCGCGAACAAAGTCTCTGCAGCCTTTTTATAGACAGAAGTAAACAAGTCATGGGGAGGGACAGATTTCCATAGGGCCTGACTAGTACGGAATGTTGTGCTCCAGTGTCGACTAAGAATTGAACTGGAGTCCCCTCCACTTGCAGCGTTACCCTAGGTTCGGGGAGGGGATCCGAACCCCGTACTTCCTATTCTGAGTTTTGTGTATATAGAACTGGGGTTGTCTTATCCTTCCAGGGCTTGAGCTCCGAGTGCTGTTTTTTCTTTTCAGGACAATCCCGCGACCAATGCCCTTTCTCCTTACAGCGAGTGCATTGGTCCTTGTCTAAGTGTTGCCTGGGGGGGCGTACGGCGTGGCCGCCTCCCGAGGACGGTCGTTCTTTCTGGACTAAGGCAGCTAAGACTTTAGTCATTTCTCGCGTGGCCCTGATCTGTTCTTCCTCTGGGGTGTCTCGATTATTATATACACGCTGGGCGACACGGAGTAGATCCTGGACCTGCTTCCCTTCGAGGTCGTCTAGCTTTTGGAGCTTTTTCTTAATGTCGGGAGCAGACTGGTTTACAAAAGACATTACAACTGCTGCCTGATTCTCTGGGGCCTCAGGGTCCATAGGGGTATACTGTCTAAAGGCTTCCATCAATCTTTCTTGATAAGTAGCGGGGCTCTCCGTCTTACCTTGCGTCACTGAATACACCTTGGCCAAATTTGTGGGCTTGCGTGCCGCTGCCTGGAGACCCACCATTAGAGTCTGGCGATAAGTGAGCAGTCGTCCCCTACCTTCTGCAGCGTTGTGGTCCCATTCGGGTCGAGTTAAGGGAAAGGCTGCATTAATGAGGTCAGGATTTGTTGTAGGTTGACCATCTTCTCCTAAAACCATTTTTCGCGCTTCTGATTGGATTCTTTCCCTTTCTTCCGTGGTGAACAGGATTTTCAGGAGTTGTTGACAGTCATCCCAGGTAGGCTGATGAGTAAACATGATGCTCTCTAGAAGGGCTATAAGATCTTTAGGGTTATCAGAAAAACGAGCATTTTGAATTTTCCAATTATAGAGATCACTAGTAGAGAAAGGCCAGTACTGAAGTCGGGGGTTACCCTATTTCCCGCAGGGGCAGGGTGACCGTGGAGTCGGGTGGATGGGAGCTCGGTTCCCGCTGAGTCCGCCCACGAGTACGGTCAGCTGGCCCCCTGTGACTAGTTTTATTTCTCGTAGAGTCTGAGGCCGCCATTTCGCGCCCTCTGGACTCTAACGAGACTGCTGCCTCTCGTTCTTCAGGCTCCCCTGGGGGGTCTGGCGGGGGAGCGGCAACTATCTCTGGCGGAGTCTGAGGTGTAGAAGGGAGAGGTGGGTAGGGCGGAGGATCTAGGGAGAGGGGATCTTGACTCTCAGGCAGTACCGGATATGGCTGCGTTGCAGGATCCCTCGGCCGGCGGGAACCTGGAGGTAGAAATGCCGGGGGGCCGGCTATGAGAACTTCGCAGGTACCTGGTAAAAGAAATGGGGAGACCCACGGGGGGGGGATTTTCGACCAGATCTTGCCAAATTATGATATAAGGCACCTGGTCGGGGTGTCCCTCCTTTCCCTGTAAGAAAATTTTAGCCTTTACTTTGGCAATGGTGGTGGCACAGTAAGTCCCCTCTGGAGGCCAACCAACCCCGAAAGTGGGCCATTCTGACCGACAGAGGGTGACGAATTTATTCCGATGGATGTTTAGGCTCAAATTATGGGCTCTGGCCCGAACTTCCCTGAAGTTGGCTAAGATTAAGGTAAGTGGCGTGCTGTGAGTTTGTCCCATCTCCTAGACAAGGGGAACAATGCGAGTGAGATTAATTTATGTCTTCAGGGAGGGTCCCGAGGTCCTTATAGGGAAAGATAAGATCGGTTAATCCGCAAGCGCAGCAATGGAGACACAGAACTCCAGGTTAGCTGTAAAAGGTCCCCAGATGGGCTAATTAGCCCCGAATGGGCACTGGAGGACGTCTCCGATAACAGAATTCGCTGCGCACAAACACAAAAGGCTAGCCACCTGAAAATGGCGCCGGCCCCGAACCGCGCGTCACCCGAAAATGGCGCCAGCCCCGGACCGCGTCACCCGAAAATGGCGCCGGCCCCGGACCGCGTCACCCGAAAATGGCGCGGCCCCGGACCAGTGCGTCACCGGCGAGTGCGCCCGGGACTGCACCACCGAAATGGCGCCGGCCCCGACCGTCCACCCCAAAAACCGTGAAAATGGCGCCGGCCCCGAACCGTTGCCACCTGAAGAAGGCGCCGGCCCCAAACCGCGCGCCCGCCGGAAGAAGGCACCGGCCCCGAACCGTGCGTCACCTGAAAATGGCGCCGGCCCTGGACCGCACGTCACCCCAAAATGGCGTCGGCCCCGGACCGCGCGTCACCCGAAAATGGCGTCGGCCCCGGACCGTGCGCCACCTGAAATGGCGCGGCCCTGAACCGTTGCTGCCTGAAGAAGGCGCCCGGCCCGAACCGCGCGCCCGCCGGAAGAAGGCACCGGCCCCGAACCATGCGCCACCTGAAAATGGCGCCGGCCCCGGACCGTTGCCACCTGAAGAAGGCGCCGGCCTCGAACTGGTGCGCCCGCAGAAGAGGGCGCCGGCCTCGAACTGGCTCACCCACAGAGGAAGGCGCCGGCCTCGAACCGGTGCGCCCGCCGGCCTCAAACCGGCTCGCCCGCCGGCCTCGAACCGGCTCACCAGATGGGCACCGTAGGACGTCTCCTCGGTCCCGACCGACTGCTCTATAGCGCGTCCGCCAGAGCCAGTACAGTCCCCGATGCAGATTCCGCGCGGCAGAAACCGAAACAAACAGATAAAACAGAAACTGACGCTGAAACAGACAGACAGACAGAGCCGGCTCACTTACCGATCGGTCTTAGGAACAACCCGTTGACTTGGGGTCTGGAGGGGAAATATCCCGCGCGAGCCCCCATATGAAACGCCCAGAATTCGAGAGAACCCCAAAAACAGACCACCAGAGACCAGAGTCAAAGCCAAGCGGCAAGGGTTGTTTATTTGCAGGTTCGAACCCGGACCTCCGCGCACTCACTCGTTGCCGGTGACGCTGAGAGAGGCCGCGAACAAAGTCTCTGCAGCCTTTTTATAGACAGAAGTAAACAAGTCATGGGGAGGGACAGATTTCCATAGGGCCTGACTAGTACTGAATGTCGTGCTCCAGTGTCGACTAAGAATTGAACTGGAGTCCCCTCCACTTGCAGCGTTACCCTAGGTTCGGGGAGGGGATCCGAACCCCGTACTTCCGCCCGTGGGCTGGCCCTGGTCTCGGCCTTGGATTTGGATTGCAGCCAGGTGCCTGTGAGGCCCGGGAGCACAGCAGTGCTCAGGGTGAGTCACGGGAACACCGTCTGTGGAGAAGAAAAGGATGGGAAACTCTCATAATGCTTCCAGAATAACCCTGAGCCCGACGGGCAACGGGAGCCGCTCTCCTCTGGGTGAATTTTCCCACCCAGCGCAGGCAGCCCTCGCTAAGGGCTCATTTCTCCAGGTAGCAAGTGAACACCTCCAAGGCCCGGGGTTGGGGACCGGCGTCCACTGGGCCCCCGGTGCCACTGACGCTGTCACCCCACAGACCACAGTCCGGCAGGCTTGCGCACAGAAAAGCATGAGGAGTGCGGCTCCCCGGGCCGCGTTCACACAGCCGGAGGCGCAGGGCCCAGGGATCTGCGTGTTAAGCAGCTCTTGGAGTAATTCTGAGGGACCCTCTGCAGTGATCGGAGGCGGAGAGAGCAGGGTTCCAGACTGCGCCGGTGGCGTGTGTGGTGAGGCTCAGCAAGAATCTCTTGCACCCAGTAGGTCCAAGAAATGTCAGGGCCTTCCCCCTCCCCTCCCTTCCCAGGAATGGAGAAGGCCCAGGAGAAGCCCAGGGATGGCAGAGGCCGTGGGGCGGCCCGTGGCGCCCTCCCCTGCACCTCTCAGATGGGCTGGCGCTTCCTGCTGCCCCCGAGGGGGCCGCGACCTGCCGGGGCGGGTCCCGCGGGAGACCCTGTGTGGCGCCAGCCAAGGGTTGGGGCCACCGGCGCACCAGTGAGGAACAGGGACCCCCGGCAGGAGTGAATCTTTTGGCTCCAGAAGCCAAGCGGCCGCTTCAGGACGCAGAGCTGGGAGGGCTTCTGTACCAGCACGTGGCCGCCTCGGCGTTCTGGACTGGATCGTCACCGGGAGGGTTTCCCTTTTAACTCCCCATCTGCCTGCCTTGCGGCCACTCAGATCTTAACATGGACCATCACTGCTCAGAAGCCTCTTCCAGGGCTTGAAAAACCTGATAATTACCAAATGGATTGCAAAATTTTCATAAAAAAACCAAACAAACCCAAACCTCAAAAAGTCCTCAGAAAACCGAGCGGGCCTTTCTTCTCTTGCCTGAAGCAGCGGAGATGATTTGACCATCCTGAGTTATCTGATAGCAGCCATCTGGCTCCTCTCTAAAGGGGCCTTTCAGATTCACAGAGTGCACTTGGAGTTATTTTAATATGAACGTGACAAAAGGAATTTCATGGAGGGAGCACTGGCTTTCAGGAGCAAGTCCTAGCGTTCAAAGAAGAGGCAGGGGTCCAGGTTTGCAAGCTCTCTGCTGACTATCTAAGCCAAAGGCCTGCTCTCTCTACCCACGGGTGCCATTACACCTACTTCAGCCACGGAATAAGCTGGACTTGTGAGTTTTGCCTCCAAGCCTGGAAGTGAACAAGACCGTGTGCCCCCAGCAGGGACGTCAGACGACACCGCCTGCCAAGGGTCCCGGAGAGATCGGCCACAGTCCCTGTCTTCCTGGAGGGAGACTGGATCATCTCTGGGTTAGGGATGGTTCGCCAAAGGCTTCCGTTTTCTCAGCCTGGATGAATTAAGCATAATGACTTAATTTTGTATGTCACATTCTGAAAGTCTTTGTCCACCCAGAACCCCGAAGAGAACGGAGACTTCCTGGCCTGGCCGGCTGCCCCCAAGCTGAGTCCCATCCCTCTGATCTGCTCCCATGTACCGAGCGCTGGGCCCTGGAGCAGGGGACAGGGCTTGGGTTGGCCTGTGGCCTCTGACAGGAAACAGCTAGGCCTGTTTAGAAGGCTCTAGTATCCTACGTCGCTTCTGCTTCAGTTCTGGAACGTGGACAGTGCCTGGCAGAGGGAGCTAGTCACAGTCGTAACCAGGTTGTAGTGACATTTCTAACCGCAAGGATTCCCGTCCTCCCCTCAAACGCTGCTACGGTGCAGGGAGCCGGTCTGCTGTGGGGTGCGGGGTTCAGGCCCGGCACGGGGTGCTGACCGCTAATCTGCCTTGATCTTAGTGTGACTAAAAACGATGGCTTTATTATTCTCCTACCTCACTTTTCAGGTGGGGGATTCTAGAAAATGGCTTGAGAGAGAGAGAGAGATTGGTTATAAGTAGGGGAGGGGCAGACAGAATCCAAAGCAGGCGCCAGGCTCTGAGCTGTCAGCACAGAGCCCAGTGTGGGGCTCGAATTCACAAACATCGAGATCATGACCTGAGCTGAAGTCGGACGCTTAACCGATTGAGCCCCCAGGCGCCCCTAGCAAAGGACTTTTTTTTTTTTAATATAATTTATTGTCAAATTGGTTTCCATATAACACCCAGTGCTCCTCCCAACAAAAGGCTTTTACTAAAATGTCTTAAAAGGGCTGTGCTGGTCCCTGTGGAGAAACAGAGCCTGAAGACCCTCACCCAGCCTGACTGCAGACAGGGCCCTGAGTGTCCCCAGGTGCCACCAGTGGCTTGTTACAGGCCTTGTTACGGGGCTGGGCACCTGCCCTCCCGCCTCTTCTGGGGCAGGGGAGACCGTGGTAGCGGTGGTGTGGGGCTGGTGTCCAGGCGAGGAAGCCGGGCCCCCGGGCGGGCAGCTGGGAGCAGTGGTCTGCCACCCAGAGCCCGGGCTTCTAACCTCTGGCCAGGGAGGGAGGCGCCAGCTGGTGAGGGGATCAGCGTCTTTTCTTGGGTTTTACACGCCAGGGGAGTGTTTATGAACTCACTGGGCAACAGGTTGGGGTCCAGCAGATTTGTGTTTTCTGGTCCCCGCCGCCTTGGCCGCCACCTGTAGGACCCCGTCCTCAGTGCTGCGTCCAGGGAGGAGCTCCCTTTCCATCCCTGCAGTTGAAGGGCTTGTGTGCAGGAAGCAGCCCGAGACTGACTTATCAGTGATGGATCAGTTGGCCCTGTGACTTCTGCGCATTTTCGGCAGTGAACTGACTTTCTAATTTGACTCAAACTTGTGCGGGGCTCCAGCCGCCTTATGCGATTAAGTTCAAAGCCACGGACATTATCCCATTCCACCAAAGGACCCCAAGCAAGAGAGCCGAACCGAGATGACGGGCAGGCCAGGCTCGTCTGTGCCCCGACGCAAGGGCGGGGCGGCCTCAGAAATGTCAGCCTGACCCAGGGTCGCCAGGCTGGGGTCCGGCTGAGGAGGGGTGCCCGAGGCGCGCCCAGGACGGCACCGGGAGGTGCGCGCGGGATGGCCGGGGTCCTTCCCGAGTCCTGGGGGCTGCGCCCGGCTCACGTGGGTGCCTCCCTGGAGTTAGCTACCTGTAGGACAGATGGTGCCTGGATAGAACAGCAAATACACTGAATAAAATAAATTAAAAAAGCCTCCTCCTGAACCAAGATTTGTTGGAAAGAATTCTAAATAGATGAAAACAAACAATTTGATTTCAACCAAATTGTTGTTTTTTTGTTTTTATCCTGATTTTCACCCGAATTGTCAGTCTCAAAAATAAACACTGATACATTCCCAGAAAATATTTTTCAAATAAAAACTGACTCTGTTAAAGTTTGCCCTGATTCTTTCAAAACTGTGTACGAGACACTGTCAACCAAAGTGACTTGCATATTTTTTTAAATACACTTGAACATATGCAGCTAAAATGTCATTAACTCCCTGCTGCCTGAGTGGTTTTCAAGAGTGACACGAGCCCCCGGTGCTGTGTTTCTGACATCAGGGCCTCTCGACCCTCAGGCAAAACTTCCCCAAGCAACTCAAATTGCCTACTTTAACTTCCGTTTTGTTTTTCTGTTTTTCGGGGTGTTTTGTTTTGTTTGGTTCACTGAAGGCCCCGTGTGTGATTAACGTTGAAAAGCACATAAGGCTTCACTGAAACCAGACCCGCTATTCCGTCAGCAGTTCGCTCTGTCCAGGAGCGAACCGTGTCGGAGGAAGGCTCGTGGAAGAAAAATAAATAGAATTTTCTGGTGCTGCAGATACCCTTGCTCCGCTTGCCGCTTCCTGAGTCAGTACAGTTTGCGATAGGAATTCACAATCAAGATTTTAAAGGGAGCTAAATATTTTAATCCAATCAGACAAGTGAACAAAACACTGAATATTACATGGAGCCGAGAGAAGTGGCTCTTGCCTTTAAAAGACTGCAGTTCCGTCACATTACAACCCCAAATGTCAATGTTGTCTTTATTTCTAACGCTTTCAAACACGAGGCAGCCAGAGGCTCCACTCTCTGCTGTTGGTGACACTGTCTGTCCTTTGGGAATTCTTCAAGTCTATTTGCCATGGAAACATGGTTCCTGTGACACAGAGACACCTGCCCGTGGGCAGAGAAGGTTCTCATGACTTGCGGGATCCCGGGCAGATGGAGGACGACCAAGTCAGACGGCACGAGCTCTGGGACCCCTGTGTCCCCGGAGCTCCGGGGAAGGGTGGGGGGCGGCCTGGCAGTCTGACCCCTGCGGCCCCCCCCAGGCCACGCATCCCCAGTCCAGCTGGAGATGCTGTTGGCCCACCTTCGTTCAGCAGGGATGGCCTTCCTGCCTCTACCTTTTCCTTTCTCTGGCGTCTACAGCCCCTTCCCTCTGTGGGGCCCACGGCGGAGAGCCAGGCATGTGGTGCAGGGAAGCCGGGGCTCTGACGCCTGCCTACACAGGCCTGGTGTCGTCAGGGGCCCTGGGGCCCGCCTGGTGTGCGGCGACCTTGCCGTGAACTCCGGCCCGCTTTGCCGCTGCCGGTGGCCTGGTTCCAGGGAAGGCCATGCCAGAGCCGGGGGTTGAGGCAGAGTTTGGGTCACTTTGCTGACCCAGAGGCTGCCCATCGATGGCCCGAGGCTCGGGGGGGAAGGCCCAGCACGTTCCACGACGTTCTGCAGAGGACCGGTGAGGCCACCTTCCTCCTGAGCAAATTGGTGGCTGCCCGCAGCTCACATGACGTGTGAGTGCCCGCTGGCCTCCCAGATCCGACTTCTGCTTGGTCCCACAGACAGCACACCTGGTGGCTTCTGTGCTCCTTCGCCGGGCAGGTCACAAGAGCATTAACCGGCCTGGACTTCGAGGTCCAGCTGCCAAAGTTCAAATCGCAGCTCTGTACCACTCCTGGTAAATTATTTACCTTTCCTATCACTTGGGTCCTACTCAAAACCAAAATCGAAAAACAAGCAAGAAGCCTTAATAATAGAACCAGCTTCCCTTGAAGAGGCAGCCCCCGCATCACGCCGGCTCCCGCACGGTGACCGTGAAGCCAGCCCGGTTGGCGCGAAAGGGCCACTGGATCCATCATTCGACATCCTTTCTGTCCGGATGGGAAAATAAGGCCTGGAGAAATGAAGTGCCCAGAACTGGGAAGTGAACGGCAGGCAAAAATACTCGAGAAAGTGGTTCAGCCCCTGGGCCGCGGGCTGCCTGGACAGGGCGGGTGTCCATCCGGCTCCCCCAGGGCAGAGCCTGCAGCCGGGCCCTGGCTCCCCAGCAGCAGGTACTGGTGGCTTCTCTGGAACACAGGACACGGCTCTAATATGCCCCCAGCTGCAGGCGGGAAAGGCGCTCTTCCCTCTCTGGGTAAAAACAGATGCTTTCAGAGGCACAAGGAACAGGACCACTGTTTTTTCATGTTTATTTCTGAGAGAGAGCAAGGAGGGACAGAGAGAGGGACAGAGGATCCCTGTCAGGGGATCGAGTGGGGCTCGAACACACGAACTGTCAGATCATGACCGGAGCCCAAGTCGGATAATTAACCATTTGACTGAGCCACCCAGGCACCCCAAACAGGACCATTTTTTGACCTGGCCACACAGAGGCAGAAAATATGCAAATGAGTGAGGCGGGTGCGGGTGCTGCATTTGCAAGGAGGGGTGGCTGGGGAGAGGAGGGGTGGCTGGGGGAGAGGGAGGGGTGGCTGGGGGAGAGGAGGGGTGGCTGGGGAGAGGAGGGGTGGCTGGGGGAGAGGAGGGGGGTGGCTGGGAGAGGGGTGGCTGGGGAGAGGAGGGGTGGCTGGGGAGAGGCGGGGTGGAGTCTGCAGGGAAAGGGCATAGATGGAAACATGGGTCGGGCTGAAGCCGAGCGAGAGCACGTCTGTGAGCAGGGGCGGGCAGGGAGCCGGTGCGCTCGTGGCAGGGGCGCAGGTGGGCTGTGCCTCAGAGCAGGGGCCAGGTGGGCTGTGCGCTCTGTGAGCAGGGGCGAGGTGGGCTGTGCGTTCTGTGAGCAGGGGCGAGGTGGGCTGTGCGTTCTGTGAGCAGGGGCGAGGTGGGCCCTGCGCTCCCTGGGTCCTGGGCTGCGCTGGGGAACAAAGCGGCAGGAAAGGCTCTGCTCGACCCCACAGCGGGGTTGCCTGCGAACAGTTCACGTCACCCAGAGAGTCTGCATTGAAAGTCCAACTTCAGAAAGAAACACGTCAGGGTTTGTGGAGAGAAGGCTCTAGTAGGATTTAAAAGGAGAACAAGGAACACGGGGAGGCCGTAGCAGGCGTGTGGACGGGGCGCACTTGTGTTGCCTGCGGACAGCGTTCTTCTAGAAGACCGGTGGCCAGGGTGCCCTGTCCCAGAGGGCAGCCACGGACCGGAGCGGACGTGGCCACACCACCCAGCCAGGCCACAGCAAGGGGCCTTAGTGATGAGCTGAAAGGCACAGGCCGGGGAGACGGCGGCCGAGGGCTCGGTGTTACGCGGGCCCGCGCACCCTCACCGTCCTCACAGCCGGCCCCGGCCCAGGGTGCGGTGCGCCGCGCACCCAGCTTCCGGCAAGTCGGCAAGGCCAGGCTCCCTCAGAAGTGGGCGCAGACGGGCAGCTCTGGGGCCGTAACGAACGCCTCCTCGGGACGGGGAGGCATGAACCGTCCTCTGCTAAAGAGCCAGCAAGCCGGCGGCGGGTAGAGACCAAGCAGTGACGCCATCGGTGAGTTAGTCCTGCAGGAATCTGCCGAGGGCGGGGCAGCCGTGGGCGCCGGGCACCAAGCACCCCGACAGGCCAGTCAGGACGGGCCTGCGCGGGGACCCGGTACAGCACCCAGCCAGCGAGGGGGTAGTGACGCATTTGCTCCAGGGAGAGGCCGGTCCCGTCGGGGACCTCCCACGGGGCCGGGGCGCCGGTTCCGGGGTGCAGCCTGCGCTCCACGAGCCAACGGCCCGGGCACAGGCACCACGGGGACTCACACGAGCGGCGGCGGCTCCCCCGAGCTCGGTTTAAATTCATTCCTGCAACGCGTCCCCCACTTCACGTCTTTACCCCTCCTCCTCCGTGCGTGTCGTGGGGGGGTGTCTTCTACCCCAAGTCCCTGTCGCGGTTTCCGCGTACCCTTGTACTCAGAGGCGAACCTTGGGTCTCTGAGGTCGCGACGCGGGCCGCTGTCCAGGGGGCGCCCGGCCCACGGCCCGCAGCCCCCGGGCGGCCGCGGGTCTCGTGGAGACACTGACCCCGCGAGCTGGTGGCCGCCTCTGGGCTGAGTATTCCCGAGGGTGGAAAGGAGCCCCTTCTGCAAGGGTTCTGCTCTGAAGAGACCAGAAGCCCCCCACACACCCTCCGGCCGCACGAGGAGGCCCCGAGCCCCAGCCCCCACCCCCCACACACTCCTCCGGCCGCACGAGGAGGCCCCTAGCCCCAGCCCCCACCCCCCACACCCCTCCTCGGCCGCACGAGGAGGCCTCCCGAGCCCCAGCCCCCACCCCACACCCTCCGGCCGCACGAGGAGGCCCCGAGCCCCAGCCCCCACCCCACACACCCTCTCCGGCCGCACGGCAGGAGGCCCCGGCCCCAGCCCCACCCCACACACCCCCTCCGCACGAGGAGGCCCCGAGCCCCAGCCCCCACCCTCGCCCAGGGCTGCAGCCACCCACACCGCCTTCCTACTCCCGGGCCTTGGCCCCACCCTGCGTTGGGACCGAGGTGGGCTGTGCCTGTGACCTAATGGGCCTTTTCCTTACAGACGTGCTCACGGGGAAGGCACACCGTCTGTGTCACACACCCCGAGACACCTACCTGACACGCACACGCTACCTTTTTGCATTTCTGAAAGAGACAGCAGACGGGTTTTCCGGTTTCTCCTGCGCACATTCTGGTCTTTCACTCACCGCCCTGCCTTGGAAAGCCTCAGTTGTGGCCGAAACTACGTTCCCAGGAGCCCCCGCCCCACGCGCCTTTCTGGAAGATGGTTTCCAGGCAGCCTGAGCTGGCTGCCCGGCGTCCCGGGGACCCCCCTCCTCGAGGTCCAGGACGGGCTCACTCGTCTTCCCGCGCGGGAAGGTGGGGAGGTGCGGCAGGCGCCCTCATCTGTGGCCGCGGTTTCCCGGACGCTTGCGGACATGGTTCGAGCCGCCCCAGCGTCGGCCAGGGCAGACGACAGCAGTCACT